>CM056603.1:14926698-15181698 GCA_029721355.1 Tegillarca granosa | reverse complement strand
AATATTCATTTCTACCAATAATAATTAATCCGTGCTTAAAGATGGCTTAAAATTTCAGTGCTATTAAGCCATCTTTAAGCCAAGCTTAAAGATGGCTTCAAGACATCTTTAAGAAACTTAAAGATAGCTTAAAGTTGGCTTAAAGACATATTTAAACCATCTTTAAGACAACTTTAAGCTAGCTTGAAGATGCTTTTTCGTTTTGTGAAACTATGAGACATCATATAGATACAGAAATATTTTAGAGACAGCAATATTGTAATGACGTCATGAAATTTTTAAAAGCCTTTAAAAGTTTCGATTTCCAATATTACTTTCGTCAGAAGTGTATTTGTAAGCAGCTTTCATCTTTGTTTTAAGTTCTCTGGAACTATCTCTACCATACTATATTAAATGTGAGATCTACCATACCGTAATAAATGTGGAACAAATACACAGGAGTCATATACAGAATGATTGTACAGAAATAGTGATCTGTAGTGAACGATAAGGATTTACGAAGCTTCCGATTTTTAATGTTATTTTTGGTGTTTTTGTAACGGTATTAGACACTGATTAACTGCAGCCGTGGCAGCAACATAGTAACTTTACCATCAAACAACTATTATAAGATCTAATTTAGGAACCTTCATAAGTTATATCATTAACCTAAAAGTTTAAATCACAAATATAAAGGGAGACATTTCTTTATTCAAAGTCAAAATACATAAAACTAGTCAATAACACATTTAAGAATCGATACAAAACACCCTCTAAAAGACAATAAAAGTAAAGCTTTTTGGATAATAATAATAAGTTTGGATAATAATTCTCTTAATTAAGATTTTAAGTTTTTAAGCAGAGAAAATATGTCGCAAATAAAGTATTTTTCTTTTTTGTTGCATGATAAAATACGTTTTTATATCAATTATATATGTATTAACTTTGAAATGTGATTATTGTGGCATATATATTTTTCAACATAAAGTCCATTATATTACATTATATGACAATTGTAATAGAAACGTTGATCAATGCATGCCAAAACTGAAAAAAAATGGGTAAATTCCTTTTATTACGTAAAACATGATACAATAAGACAATACGATGAAGATAATAAATTTGTTGGAGGTATTTGCGTTTATTTCGAACAATTCATAAAACCATATAAATTCAAAGATTAAAACAAAAAGTGATTTGCAGCTGATGTAAACTGACCATGTTTAAACTATTTAACACACACACAGCGCGCATGCACACACACGGGCCTACCCACCAATACATCCATGAATAGCAAATCCGAAAGGCTTTAACTTGTCATACCTGAAATGTAAAATATGCATATCTTTAAATATTCAGAAATCTTTCAGAAGTCAAAGGTATTTGTCGTGAGAATCGAATGTTTCAGTTAACGTCAGTAAAAGTTAACACATATTCAAGCGACTCCTTTTCTCGACTCCTTTTCTAATATACATGTTTATATATATATTAATAATTATTATTTTAAATTTTTTTTACCGATATGACCTTCAAAATTCTTGCCATAAAAAAACCTTTCTAAGAAAAATTCGGAAAAATTTGGTGACGTCCTACTTGAAACACAAAGGAGGAATCTGGAGAACTCGATATCTTATTAATAGGTCTCTCCACTACAGGTACCGGGTTTGATCTTATATTATTCATTTATCTTTCTTGCTACAAGTGAAATGCCCTTCAAATTTCGATAAGGCTTCAATTATGAAAAATCTTCCTTTACAAAAGTATCAAAAGTGGCCTAATTCTGTCACTCTTCAGCTTTGTTAATCAAGCTATAAGTGAAATTTCCAAATAGAGATCCAAATGCAGCAAATATAAGTTTTACTACTTGTAGTGCATACAAACCTATCAACATTCCAAACTTAATTGGGTCCTAAAAATCGAACAACTTTGCGCTGAATAAGACGCCGCCTTCGAAGATTAACATCCATAGAAACAACTTCACGCATTACGGTGAAAATAATAATACACTGAGCTTAAATTTGACAGTCCATATACATAATTAATTTATATGGAAATTGTGACAAAATAAATTTTACGCTGATCTGCAGCTAAGTCAATATATTATATGTTTTTGCTTTCTGCAATATATCATATATTGTGCAAATATTCAACAAAAACACCTCTTTAATTTTGATATACCAAATTTGCTCTTTTCAGAAAGTCATTCCTTATCAGTGACGCAAGGGCCGAAAAGAATGATAAGCAGAAGAAGTTTACTAGGGGCGGAAAGGTTGAAAGAACCACGATATAACTATAGGCTTATTAACAAGTTAGAAGATAAACATATGTACAATTTGTCTTTAAATACTTTAGATATTTAGGGATTTTTTAAAAGTCAGTTTCAGTTAACGCAGTTCAAAGTAAACACATATTTAAGCAACTCCCCTAAATGTTCACACCTGCCTTAAATGATTTGAATTTTAGAAATTCATTCAAAACCAAATAACTATCTTTTTGTAGAAATTCAAAATTTCTCACATGACATTACCATTGTTATTAGAGAACCTTGTAATGGCGTTATTGGGTAAACAACAAAACAAAGTTCAATGAGCAATCACTGCGTAGAAAATAGTTGAAAATAATATGAATTGTATTTTTTAAAATCGTTTACAACAAAGTTTAAATAGTAAGAACGTGTAAATCGAATAAATTATATTTGTACAATATATGCTAAATAGAAATAAAAATGTATTTGAACGCTTGATTGATGGTTGTTATTGTGTTCATAACTGCCATCAGAATTCCAGGCAAACTGAATAACGCGCGATAGCGCGTTATGATTAGTTTGCCTGGAACTCTGATGGCAGTTATTAACACAATAACAACCATCAATCAAGCGTTCAATGTTTATATTTACATTTTTCGGCACCAGATGTTGTTTACGATCCATAGCGGTATCTCTTTGTTATTAAAATTTAATTCTTATACGACTTGTGAGTGCATTTGAATGAACAGCCAAATAAAATAGTGCGTTTAATAAACAAACAAAAATCCTCATAATTCTTATTATCCGACTTTATTTTTCAACAATAATGATAATAAAATCATATTGATAAAAATGCAGTTAACTTTCATCGACAAAAGTCAAAATATCGTATACACTAAGAGCGTAGTTGTTTTGGAAGTGAAAAGCGGTGATTCGCCCACCGCGCCATTTTATGAATGAAAATTAAACGTACAAGACTGAAAGGAGAAATTTGCAAAATAATTAGGTGTGAAGTTTTGTGACGTTTGTGCGCTAAATGTTCTTTGGTCAAAGGCATTACTAACAATACTGTTTTCCTTGTCTTGTGCATCGGGAATATATGACATACTGGGAAGATTGGACCTTGCTGCAGATTTCATTTCAGTTGGATTTGAATTCACACGTGGAGCCATTGCAGTCGTGGGATTTGTCAAACTAAGTAATGCGCAACTTAAAGATTTCTTCTGTTCGGTTGACAGCTCAGTTTTGTATGATCTTAGGGAAGATTCAGATCTATGGTTTGACATGTACATTATGTGTCGGGCTTCGAATCCCATGTCGCTGAGATGTTGCACAGAAGTTGCACGGAGACAATGTGCAGTGTACTTAGATTCAATACGTGCCGCGCGGCATATTTCAGACATAAATCGAGCAAATGTGCGCTTTGCAAGATGCTTTGTGGAGTACCAGACATCGTCGGATGGGAATTTAACTGCCTCTTTGTAATACTGGTTGAACAGAAATTTTGCATTTTTATCTGTTTTGCTGATTATAAGTTGGAGCATTTTTACTGGGCAAGTGTCTGTTCCTGTGGCATACATTCTTTTGTCATTACTGAAATTTTTGTAAAATGTGTCGAGGCCACCCTGATTAGTTTTAGATTTTGTGTCCCGTTTCATTGTGACATACTCTCCGGACTCATCACTGTGGAATTCAAACGAATCAAGTAACAACTGATGGTGTATTTCAAGGCCCCGTGTTACAAAATTTACGGATAAATAGAACCAAACACAGTGACGGAGAACAATAGAATTACGAGGAGCATCGAGGAAATAATTGTGAATTTTTTCAAGGTCAGTTTTTTCAATTTTTTTTTATGATTTACTGGTTTTTCTAAACCATCTTGTAATCTAGTTTTAAGTAGCCCATCTAATACCCCATTAGCATTTCTAAATGCCAGTCCATTTACAATATCAATATTTCTATGCAGGTCACTTATATGTCTGTTTATTGCAGCTCTCATATTAATTAGACTGTTTCTGGTATAAATTTCATCAGATGGTCTGGTTTGTTGACTCTTTTTGGCTTTGGTTTCGCTTCGGCATAAAATTCTTCTAACTTTTTAGCTAGTTCCTCAACGGAAATTTCCAACATGTTTGCATCACAGCCATATCTTTCATTATTCCATTCTGAAATTTTAAATTATATTTTTTTTAATTCCGTATTTTTATTAAATTTTTTTTTATTATTATTATTAATATTATTATATTTTTAATAACCTTTTTGTAACAACAAAAGCGATAAAAACTTTTTGTACACGGCGGACAATTTTACATCATTTTATTTATTTTTCCATTAAAATTATTGCTTTTTACAGGTCTATTTTTTCAATTACACGAGAAATTTTATTCATTTATTTATTTATTTATTTATTTATAATCTAACCTTGGAATATATTCACAGCCCAAGTGGTATTTCTTTTCGTGGAGTCGGCTTGTCTAGCTTTAAATATTTTTTCCCTTTCTTCTACAGATGTTTTTTGAATCTTGGAATCTGCAAAACTGGCATATCTGGAACCGGGATGTCCTCCAAATCCGACACCTTTATTTCTGGAATTTCTGGATTTAGGTTTACAGAACTGTTTCCATTGCTGGTGTCTAGGTCCAAATCCATCAGCCACTCTTCTTCGGACGACAAAAAGTCCAAATTCCATGAAAGATCAATTGTAAAATTGCTAGGATTTTCAATATCGGAATCGCTGGTGTTTTCCATCATTACAGACTTTGAGACTATGTGTTTTGTTTGCAAAAGTAATTTTAATATTTTCTCTGAATTTTAAATTTACTTTCAAACCATATGTTTAAAATATTTTTTAACAAATTATAAAATTATCAATTAGTATAATTTTTTTTTTAAAATCTCGATTGGACGGGAGTCAGTAGAATTGTTTACATTCTAAAAATAGTGCAATACACAGCTGTCAGCTGTTTGTGTATTGCCGTTGTGTATTGACGTTCAATGTATTCATACGCGGTGTATAATCACGTGACGTTCTGTTGCGTTTTATACTGCTATAACAGCCATCGTCTTTTCTACGTCAAGTATAGGAAAAATGTTGATGAATGTAAATATTGTGTTTTTAGACACGATAGAATAAGATATGGCGTCCTTTAATTGAACCAATGTATGCTTTTATTAATTTTAAGCATTTTATTGATAAAGAAATTGCTACAAGTTTGTAAATTTAATGACTACCTATATCGCAGACGCTACTTCATTTTTATTGTTGATTTACGGATATCTTCGAAAACAAAAACTTGCGCGCTTTTATCTTCTCCTAATAACACCGGGGCTTGAAATAATAATTATACATACCTCATATCAACAAAGACTGGTATGTTTGTTTTATAAGTTTGTAGTATTTTCTTTATCAGTCTCTTATCTTCACTTTAGTAGCAGTAGTTTGATTTTTTCAATACACATTGCCAGTAAAAATTCTGAAATCTACATGTACTCTGTCCTATGACATTATATTCTTTCTCTCTCTCTCTCTTTCTCTCTCTCTCTCTCTCTCTCTCTCTCTCTCTATCTCTCTTTCTCTCAGTATTTCCATTCAACCTGACCATACATGATAGAAGTTTAACAATTTTGCATATAAATATAATGTACATACACATATAATGATGTGTAATACTTCACATACATAAAACCTATCCTTTAATTCAGTTGAGTAACAATAATTTATTGTGACATTTTTCTTTTGGAACTCCTAAATGGATTTTTTTTTTGAAAAATCTCCAAATCTTGGGCGTTTTACTTGTTTACTTGATGTTTAGCTTCTTCGCAGCAAGATGGTTGTTGTTGTAAAGAGTACAAAATAAAAACATTATATATTGAGGTCGAACTATATATATATAATGTGTGTGTCTGTTTGTGTGTGTTAAAAACTTACGAACAGGTTTGAAGCAGATAATGACTAGATTTTCAAAATCAAGACATGTTATGCATATGTCGCCGGAACTAGGCTAGAACTCCCGTTGGCTAAGAATGACGATTACAAATAAAGCAGACAATTGTCATGAAAATATTCTACTTATTATACTTTACTGAACACTTGGTCTCTTTTTAGATTTTTACTAGATTTTTTTTTTCTATTAGTCCAGTAATATCATCAGCATATAATTTCTAGAACTTTGATAGCCAAAGAAAGTTTGATGAAATGTCTGTGTTTTTACCTAGATTAGATAAAATAGGTTGAGATAGAGAAACATTTTAAATCATCACATAGGTCAGTCCCCCTCAACACTAGTACTGCACTGATCTTGATGATCTTGATTAAAATTGAAATAAGTAATTTGTAGCTATATGTCTTAGCTTTGGTATAACTAATACAACAAACCATTTAAATTGGTGGTAGATAGGAATCTTTATTGTTGAAATTAATATTTCTTTGCCAATTATGTTATTAAATTATAATAGTTATAGCTATATCAGGTGATACCAGTCATTAACCTTTTTAAACTTATTTTTATCTTTTATTTGAAATGCTAAAACTATATCAAGCAGAAATTCATTGGGACTATAAGTAACATTCACTCGGAAAAATTTCGATTTCTATATATTTCTCAAATAAGTTAGAACTGATAATGATTTAAAAAGTATTCATGTGGTATTCACATGTGTGGTTAACTATTTTAAAGGTAGCAAACTATCATACGTATTTTATAGACGGTGGTTCTAAAAAACGTTTAATTTTATCACGCGATTTAAATGTTCTTAAAACCCTTATCTTAACTAAAAAATAAGAAGATTTTATTTAACAAAATTTGATAAAAACGAGGCTCTATAATTAATAGAATGTCAGTGGCCCAACCTAGAGGCACTTTGACTTGTTTTAGAAATTACTTTCATTCCTAAGCTGGATGTGGATTCAAACAATTTTGGAATTTTTGGATTCATTGATTTTCACTGTATTATTAAACAGGTATTTTTGTAAAATATTTATCCATAACTCAGTAGGCAGTACTTTGTGCTGTCAGAAAATATACCATTTAGCAAAATTTTCAGTCGTATTAATTTTTGAAATTTATTTAAAACTAAGGTCCGTTCCCTCCTGCAAAACATTCCTTAAATGGATTTTGATTCACATATTTTTGGAACTTTAGATTCATTAATTTGCAACTGTTTGGCGTATGTTTTTTAATCTATCAACTTTTTTGGCCCCAAGTGTCACTGATGAGGAATGATTTTCCGAAATGTGCACATCTGGCACATCAAAATTTAGCAGGTATTTGTTATTTATTTATCTACCACTGAGCGGATGCAACTGCTGGTGAAGCAGAACTTCCCCGAGGGTATCCATAACTTAGAAGGCAGTACTTTGAAGTCTCAAAAATAAACTTTTTGTCAAAGTTTTCAGACGTCTTAATTTTTGAAATTGGTTTTAAAAATGTGTGTTCCCTTATGAAAAGCATTCCTTAGCTTAAATTGGATCAACATATTTTTTAAACTTTGGATTCATTAATTTTTAAAAGGTTTGATTGTGAATTTTTTTATCTATGATTTTGTTTGGCCCCTAGTGGCACTGAAGAGGAATGAATTTCCGAAATGTACACATATAGCACAACAAAATTAAACAGGTATTTTGTTAAATATTTACATAAGTAAAGATTCAGATGAAAATGTTAAATTTCCCATGCTTTTTGACCCTAAAACACATGCTAATATTTTTTTTGAATTCTACCTAAAAGTTAACTAAAGATAAAAAAATTAAGCAAACGACATTTTGACCTGTGACCCTCTGATTGCCATGTGTAGATAAGAAACAAACAATCTTTCAGTGCTCGTTATTGTGAATTTCTTTATAGATCGTCCTATTTTATTTTGACACATTTATACACTTAATGAAAAATTCAGCAAAACAGAATTTTTTTTATTTAATTTGACGTTAAACTCCAAGTCAAATGATCTAGAAAGCTGCTTTTAAACGACTGATTTAGCATGAAAGTGGTTTAGTATTGACGATAAAGTGTTTGCATTAAATTTTTACATTCAATATAGCTTTTCGGATAACTTAAGGATAATTATAACACCTTTTTATACTGAATGTGAAAAAAATTCTCGTGACTTTTGCTTTATTGCTTGCTCTTGACAATTGCTAATTGTAAAGGTTATGGGCAATAAGTAAAAGAATAGATAGTCTTCGAGAATCATCTAGAGTTAATTCGCCCTTTTTACACACGATAGGCATAATTGACATATTTGTTAAGAAAAGATAAATAATATCCTATATGTAACCTTACATCCTCAGATTCTACAATTTTTTTCTTCTTTAAGAAAGGCAATTATTGTAAAATATTATCTAATACACGCATTGTTTCTTGAAATCATTATATAATAATGTCTCTAAAATACCACGTAAAGCTTGATTTCCCTAAGATGAGAAAAGGATTAATTGCAAGTTTGTTTTAATCAAATGTTTATACATTCATCAGTTTATATATGTATATGATTTTGGAGCATGTATTGTGAACAAAATAACAGATCTAATGTCACTTATCAATAATTGAAACAATATCCTCTCGTTACTTTAGTCCATAGAAAACATTTATAGTTACTGATACCCATTTGTTGATTAATAATGTATGTTAAATATTAATATATTTTTTAATTGCGTGAACAAATGACATAGTTTATAGTATTATGTCTTTTAAAAACGTTTATTTGAACTTTGGAAAGTACAGAATGTTTTTGATGCATATAAACAAGCAATTCCTCCAATAAATCTATATTAAAATCTCTAACCGGTTTTTACTCTATCGTCTTCATTTAAATCAATGTACACATGTAATATGTTTTAATTACGACCTTTTAATATATTTTTAGACTTTCACTCCGCCCAGCGAGGTGGTATTTGTTTAAAAATAAGACATCTAAGCAGACTGAACACATAATAGGTACGCATGATGGCAAGCTGACGGTTTGTCGTGTACAAAAGTCTGAAACGAATAATATATTTCATCAATGCTGATATTAAAGGGATATATTCACCTCTATTGACAATTCTGTACGAGTACTAACAGTACGGAACCCTTTTTCAAGAATTTGGTCGTCATATGTAGATAAATTTTTGCTTAATGTTTGGGTTAAACGACAACCTTAAATAAATTTATAAGAACAAATGCATCTGAGAAGTCGCTTGAATATGGTCACGATATTACTTTTGCTGAGTTTATTGAAAACATATTACTACTAAAAGACAGTCATTGGCTTCCTGCATCTACATTGTATGACCCTTGTTTATTTCGTCCATTTTATACTGCAAAACAAAAAACGTTTTCTTTTGATTTGAAGTACATTTTAGAACAATTAGAATATAACATATTTTCAGGTAAAAAAGATTTGGCTACTTTTAAAATACTAGACCAAATTGACTACTGCTACTAAAGTCCAATATTCTTTGGAAGAAATGAACTTGATTTTGTCACGTTGGTGGATAGCTTTTCAAAATTACGGATTTATACCAGAAAGACTCAAATTTCCACAGGAAAAGTTTACTGTCTGGAATAAAACTGTCGTGACTTAATTCTTAATTCAGGAACACATCAAGTGGAACATATCAAAGGGTGTTTCAAAGAGGCAGAACCATTTGCTTATTACTCAGACTTATAGATCATTACCGTTATCGATTACTTAAAATCTTTCAGCAAAAGTTTAATAAATGATTTTGAATTATTTAAATACGATAGTAAACTCGCGGATATTTTAATAAGATCGGTGTAATTTAATCGCTTTGTTGTTGATAGAAATGAGCTGCGTCGTCAGACTAATTGAATATTACACACAAGTTCATTTCAACATTCATGAACAATCGAGAAATTAGTTATTTTTAAGATATGGGTTAATATTTGTTAAGATCACACTTCAACTGAGTTGATCTAAAAGCTCAAATGAGCTTTTACAATAGTGTACTTTTAACATTGCTAACATTTTAATGTGATGAATCGGTAAAGGTACTCCAGATTTGCACAATTAAAAGTGTTATTTATTATTTTTGCCCCATAAGAACAACTGTGAACAAAATTGAAATTGTTCATCATTTAAAAACTTATTGTATAGGCCTGTAAATTATTACATTGTAAGGTGTTGATATTCAAGTTCAGTTGAAAAGTAATTTTGTTGTTTAGAATAAATAATATTAAAATATTGACGGTATTGATATTAGAATTATTCTAATTTAGAACTATGATAATGTGTTATAACATCAAGTTATTTTTCATTCAAAAAACTAAAATGAATAAATGTTGTAAATGGGCATTTATTAAAAATGCCAGAAAAAAACAAATTTACAAAACTACACAATAAACGTTAACACAAGAATAACATAATATTACGTAAATGATGTAATACATAAGACTAACTTACAGATAAATATATTTGCTAACACTTCTAAAAAACTAAATAATGAATGTAAATAATAAAATGTTAACACAAAATCATTACGTAACATTACGAATTACAAAACATAAGGAAACACATCGATACAAAAAAATCTTTGCCAAAACTGGCCACTAAAAACATTCGCCAAATGGGTGAAACCCACGGCCAGACAAGCTGTACCTGGGACTTATTATAATAGAAAATTGATGACTATGTTTTTATGTTTGGAGTTCCGACCGTATACACTCAAAATGTAATGTACATCGAAAGAAAAAAAGGTATATATAAAATGTTCACAAAATGTACACATAAACTTAAAAATATAAAACAAGTCTGCAAGATCCAATGTGAAACCATCTACAATATTTTACAAAATTAATAGCCGCAAACAAAATAAATGTATATCAAAATTCTGCACCAACGAGAGAAAATCGCTTCCCTAAGAAAAAAGAGGATTAAAAGAGGGCCGCAGAAGACAGTCCCTAAAAAATAAAAATAGTGGCCGCATAAGTCAATCCACTTATATTTTGTTAGCAAAAGACAAATGATGTTAAACCTATAATACTGGCAGAAGATCGACTCGTATGTAACGGCGATAAGAGTTCGAACGTTATCGACGTAATGATTGTATTTTTGAAGAGGACATGTTAAGATCGTGGGCTCTGGTTCCCCCACCGATGCAAAAACTATGGGGTTTATAGAGTTGGGGGTCCAATCCCGAGGCAATGACTGAATGGCGTAAAACGCTTGAAAACTGCGAAGCGAACGCTGGTATCCCATCAGGATTGATAAAGAGGGGTCCCGACTATGAATCCTTGCGTGAAACGCTAATAGAAACATAGAGTCATACATAAGACAATAAAAGTGATGTGAATGTAAACGAGGTAAATCGCGGACAAGACGATGTAAAATAAAAATTGTGATTGGTTTGCGCATGTCAGGGGTAGACTATAAGCGCCTTGATCCTCTCAGAAGCTTACGAATCAAAACGTGTTGCGTGGGGTTAGGAAAACCCAAAAAAACTCTGTACTTATGATAAACCAGATACAGTGGTTTGTATTGAGGAAGATTTATATCCCTGTTGATAAAGATGAGCGATAAATTTTGCCATATGTGAAACAGAAATCGGAAAGATTTGACGGTTAGATGAAAAATGACAGAGTGGAAAGTCCTGATATGTAACAATAGCTTTACGGTAAACCCGGCGAGTGGATTTAGAAATGAATGCGTTTAACAGAAACCGGAGCGTTTGTGTACCTTCAATAGGTCTGATGGAACGACGGTTGAGTTAGCGCCCATGTGTAGAGCCAGTTTCTTGAATTCGTCTACCTCAAAACGGGAAAGGAGATCTGGTAAAACATTTAATTTGCCAGGCATGTGTCTCGCTGTTATCAATATGTTAAATTGCATACAGCTTGAACAAACGGCGAACTAAGTGCAAAATTAAAGGGTTTTTGGACGATTGCCTATTTAGAATATAACTGCCTCGTTGTCATAGTGAAGGGTAATACATTGGTCCCTAAGAATTGGTCCCCAAATCTGAAAAGCTAGAACAATAGGAAAAGCTCTTTATAAGCTATGGGAAAGTCGGAAATTGCAGCAGACCATGAGCCAAAAAAAACCAATGTGAAAGATTGCCGCAAAGCCTTTGCTACCTGCTGCATCGGTATAAAGATGTAGGGAATCAGAGGTTTTCCAACGTTGATCTAAAAGCAAGTTCAGCCATTGCAATGGTCAATGAACATAGACCAAGCTTGAATATCCTGATGCCCTGCTCTGTTGAGCGTTATTCTGTGTGCTGGCATCTTAATCCCTAATGTGAAATCAGTCAGACGGCGTGAAAAAGCGTGTCCGGGTTTAACCACGTTGCAACAAAAATTAAGAAGGCCAAGTATGCTTTGTAAATCTCGAAGCCGAATTTTACGTTTTTTCTTGAATCTATGAAGCATTGACCTTACTTTGTCTAATTTGTCCTTAGGGAGACGGGTTTCTATCGTTTTAGAATCTAGTTCGAGGTCCATAAATGCCATACATGTAGACGGGGATTCCGTTTTTTCAGATTTTAAAGGTACACCCAAAGTGTGACATAAGTTGAGAAATTTTGAAAGGCCAGAGTTACATTTTAGAGAACTGGCAGGTCCTAAAATTAAAAAATCATTCAAAATGTAGGTGTTAAAATGCATGTCCAATTTATTTTATGCTATCCAATATAGACTGGAACTGAAACGCTCAAATATGGCACAGGAACTGAAGGCGCCCATAGGGAGGCATACGTCATAAAAGCACTTATTGCGCCATTTAAAACCTTATAATTCATGGTCGTTTTGGTGAACTGGTATGATGCGAAAAGCTAAGTCAATGTCAGTTTTAGACATGAGTGCACTTGGGCCAAGCTGGAGAAGAAGATTAAAAGCATCGTCAAATGATGCTTACTGAACCGTAGCCAGTTCATCGCAAATGAAGTCATTAATTGATGATCCCCTGAGATAGCTAAGCTGGTGAATCAGAATATTGACCCGGAATTTCCTTAGGAACGCATCCAATTGGGCTAACTTGAAGATTCTGAAATTGTGCTTGATTAAAAGGGCTTTTTTTCTGCCTAACTGAAGTTCTTTGTTCAATTTAGCCTCAATGACGTCTGGCATATCATTGCAAGATTTCAAATTTGGACCAGTGCAGGGTAAACGAGGGCCGATGTATCCAAGACGGAAACCCTTCGTAAACTTTAAAGCCATCAATCAAATAATCGCAATATATATAGTCGACTACCATTTCTGAATATATTGAGACAACAATAAGGGAGACAACTTGACAGTGTAAGTAAGTGAGAGCCTTTAGAGCTTCCTGGTGTTTCGGAAACTGGAAGTCTGTTTGGGTTAGCGGATCTTTGGCTGTGTTGTGGTTTAATCAGGAAAGAGCGGAATGTTGTCCGCGGTAGAAACCGCAGTGGTGTGAAAATTTGTATCCTTGTTTATTGCAGCCGCCGGCGAGGTTATATGACCAGCAGCTGTGTCGCAGAAAGGGCTGGTCAGGTTTGTGTAAATTGCCAAAGGGGTTGTTGGTCACTCTACGAAACGGCTGTCGATGTGTAAAAAAGGGGAGGAGGCTGCCATTATCCATAACTCTGTATAAATTCTATCCCACTTAAGTTAGACAGACTGGCGTAATGTACGTAACCGGATATCGTAATGATACCAGGCCATACCTTGTTGCCGCTGAGCTAGATCCCGGATTACCTCCGCATATTTCATTAGGCTCGGTGTTTGTCTTGGGAATTTCTCAGAGTATATGGCAACAAATCTTAAAAAGGTTGATGTCCATTGTTCGATGGAGTAAATTTTTGTATGTTTATGACTGGGCACGACGTGAATACTGGAGTTTCGCGCTAATTCAACCGAATATCCTTGTCTTTGGTAATGGGGTATGTCAGACGGAAGTAACTGAGCGAAATTGATTAATTTATGAGACCAAATTTCTTGTTTTAACTTTCTAGAAAAAGAGGACCCGATTGGCGTGGAAATAGGTTCGGCGTAATAAAAATTCTCGGACGACCCACCTACTACATCCTTAAGGTGCCTGGTGTATAAGGTGGAGATGCTAATATCCGAGTCGTCACTGGCAAGGTCGTCCCACTCAGAATCCGATATGTCTGAAGTGTGCTTCTTGACTTTTTTGGATGCCTTTTTTTATGGAAGGATTTTTTCTTTTAGACCTTGACGTGTCTGACAAACTTGACGAGATGTCACTGTCAATTTCAGAATCACCCCTATAACCACAACCGCTACTACTACTACCACTACTACTATTACAATCGTTACTATTACCACTGTTTATTCTCGTAGTTTTGCTTGGATTTGATTTAGCACGTTTAGCTGTAAAAGGTTCTTCTTGTTGCGTGTTTATAGAAGGATCGGTGTTTAAAATATCTGCCTCCGAGTAACGATCTGGCCTTTTAGGTTGTCGGCCTCTACGTGAAAGTGTCCAGGACTGCTTTGTGGTAGTTTTTCTTTTAGGTGGCATCCTAAAAATAAAAGCAAGACACAGTATTCTGTTCGATAAAATAGCTTTAGTAGCGTAGACAATATGCGCCCTGATGGACCATACATCATATAGGTTAATTAACAATATACACCCTGATGAACCATACATCATATAGGTTAATAAACAATATGCGCCCCGATGAACCATACATCATGTAGGCTAATACACAATATGCACCCTGATGAACCATACATCATAAAGGCTAATAAACAATATGTGCCCTGATGAACCATACATCATGTAGGCTAATAAATAATATGCGCCCTGATGAACCATACATCATATAGGTTAATTTATAATTTGCGCCCTGATGAACCATAGATCATGTAGGCTTATAAACAATATGTGCCCTGATGAACCATACATCATATAGGCTAATAAACAATATGTGTCCTGATGAACCATACATCATGTAGGCTAATAAACAATATGTGCCCTGATGAACCATACATCATGTAGGCTAATTAACAATTTGCGCCCTGATGAACCATACATCATGTAGGCTAATAAACAATATGCGCCCTGATGAACCATACATCATATAGGCTAATAAACAATATGTGCTCTGATGAACCATACATAAACAATATATGCCCTGATGAACTATACATCATGTAGGCTAAAAACAATATGTGCCCTGATGAACCATACATCATGTAGGCTAATAAACAATATGTGCCCTGATGAACCATACGTTATGTAGGCTAATTAACAATATGTGTCCAGATGAACCATACATCAGATAGGCTTATAAACAATATGCACACTGATAAACCATACATCATGTAGGCTAATAAAAAAAATTGTGCCCTGATGATCCATACATCATATAGGCTAATAAACAATATGCGCCCTGATGAACCATACATCATGTAGGCTAATAATCAATATGTGCCCTGATGAACCATACATCATATGCATATAGGCTAATAAACAATATGCGCCCTGATTAACCATACATCATGTAGGCTAATAAACAATATGTGCCCTGATGAACCATACATCATATAGGCTAATAAACAATATGCGCCCTGATTAACCATACATCATGTAGGCTAATAAACAATATGTGCCCTGATGAACCATACATCATGTAGGCTAATAAACAATATGTGTCCTGATGAACCATGCGTAATATAGGCTAATAAACAATATGGACCTAGATTAACCATACGATATATCGGCTTATATGCAATATGTACCTACATTAACCATACGATATATAGGCAGTTGAACAATATGCTCAATGTATGTTCAAATAGGCAATACACAAGCACTGAAAAAACGCGAAAACATTGTAACTTTTAGGTTACACCTGGCAAACACATTATGAAAAGACATCTTTAAGGATCTTTAAAGCTTCCTTAAAGCTGCCTTTAATGTCTCTTTAAAGACCTTTTAAGAACTTTATTATTACAGTGCAGAATAAACTTTACCTTAATATTTTAATTTTGTTTTTAATATTTACTATACCAACTCTTTCATTATAAATTGAAATTATTCAAATTCCGATAAAATCATGTGACAGTTCCACATATGCCAATTTTAAGGACACTAAATGTTCTCTCTCTCTCTCTCTCTCTCTCTCTCTCTCTCTCTCTCTCTCTCTCTCTCTCTCTCTCTCTCTCTCTCTCTCACACACATCCTTTATTTCCATAACACTATCCAACTCCAAGAAAAGAATAATGAGATATATAACATACTTAAACATTATTTCTCAATTTGTTTAGTTTTGGTATGTTTTAATATTTTAATATTACCACTGTCTCTTAAAATCACTTTCGAAAACATACTTTTATTTCCAACAACCAGAGTTCAGAGTAAGGTAATCATGTTAGCATGTTATTTGACTTCAAAGTGATCTCATACCTAGATAAGAAACTGCACATGAAAGACAAAAGCCGCACGTGATAACACCTGGGATCTGCAATTAAACAAGTACTGCTGTATAAAATTTATACCGGTAATTACTTTATGCTTACTGCTGATCTGATTAAAACGCAGGTTTTTTACCTTTACGGTGAAGACTGCACGTTTTTTACCTAATTTATTTATGAATTTAGAAAAAATTATAATTAGGAAGCTACGTACGGCTTCTCTACACAAATTTAATGTAGAAATTAATTTATACCTGTAAATCTAGAATTTTGACCGTGTTATCTATGTCTCTTTTGTCGTATATGTAATCTACAAAAATTCAAAATATATTCAAATACAAATAAATATTATTTCCATCGTTCCATTTATATCAGTTATCATGAAACATCTTTAAGGATCTATAAGGGCTTCCTTATAGATCTTTAAAATTTCAGTTTCATTAAGGATCATTAAGGATTCCTCATAGATTCTATAAGATGTCCTTGAGTCGTCCTTAAAGGTCCATTAAAAATCCTTAAAGATGGAATGATTTTAAGGAGGCTTTAAGGCTCCTTTAAGAATCTTTAACGAGATTTTAAGATTCTTTAAGGATCCTTTAAGATCATGAAAGAAGGGGTTGGTCCTGTTACAGTCAGGATTAGCTTATAGTATGGTAAAAGTGTCTGTATCCAATCGTGCATCATTACTTAAAAGGTACCTGTAACCAAACATTTTTTTATCACAATTGTTTTAAATATTATTTGAATATAACAATATTGAAAACCATCAAAATTGGTGACAAAATAAAAAAGTAATAGCGGTTTGAAATCCATATTTTAAAACTTTCTCTTTATCGCAAAGTGAAACGCCTCGTTTTCGAGTTATAAACGTATGACGTCATTGCAGTATTAGAAGTAGTGTCTAACAAAATAGACAGTAGTAATAATGATGATATATTGACGTATGTAGAAGAAATAACGACTCTAACATGTACATATTTATGTCAAATAGTTCGTCATTATATGGGGAAGCAGTAGACAATCTTATAAGTGATAATTTGGAGCATTGCCGTTAATTATTCGAACCAGAAACATATGAATCTGATGATCATATTGAGTCGAATCCCGACCTACTCAAGAATTGTGACTGCATTTGGTTGCATAGCTGATAGCAAATACGTGACAAGTGTTAACTTCTCAATAACACAAAACTTGATTATATCTGACTTTTTTAAAAAATAAATTATTTTATTAAGTCAGACTGGACGGACTCGAGACTAACGACAAATTGCATAGCTATAACAAAAAATACGCGATTAGTTAAAACTTGTTAAAATTTGTAAAACTTGTAAAATTACTTTTATCGTCGACATTTTAAAATAAATTGAATATTAAGTCGAACTGGACAGACTACCAGATAAATCTTATGGAACTTACTGTATTGTCATGTGCTGATTTTTGAATTTCTATTAAGTTTTGAATGCATTATTTAAATAAAAAATTCAAAATCAGCACATGACAGTGCCATCGGCTAAAATCAATACATAAAAATCCAATCGCCTATGCTCTTTTGTGCAATGTTTATTTACAGTTGAAACCAAATGACGGTGATGTAGAAAACGTTTGAGTAGTCTGGCGGCATCACATTTCCTCGATAATTGGAAGATGTTCACACAATTAAAGTTTGTAACATGGTACTTTTCAACTGTCCGATGGCTAATTAATGCTGGGGTAATTAAAATAAAAAATAAACCCAAAATATTCCATCTGAAATTATTTTACGCGAAATGTATTATCATTGTTTAAATTGAGATGACACGAATTTAAGAATAAGACCATATTTTTATAAAAGAGATAATAATAATAATAATAATATTAATAATAATAATGATTTTATGGATGTGTATATATAGAATAGATAATTTAAAAATATCACAGCTAAATGTTTGCCCAAGGAAAACTGAAAACTTAAATCTCATAAAATCAAATTTTGTAAGTAGATCAATAAGTTTGTTTTAAAAAGACTATACTGGTCGTCAATTTTTAATTTCAATTTTGTCTTAAAAGTGATATTTTATTATTATAATAATTATTATTATTTTTATGAAAACAAATGAAAAATTTCTTTTTCTTATTTTTTTAAATGTCCTGTTTTTTTAAAATTTAAAAATGAAAATTCCATTTTTTTCGGAGTGCAATGTTTATACCGTTTCAAATAACATTTACCAAATAAAATTATTTTACTTTACTCGAACTGTAAATATGTTATTGTATATATATAGCACAAATACCAGTTGAATTTTGATGTGCGAGATGTGCACATTTCGGAAATTCATTCCTCATCAGTGACACTTAGACCAAAAAGTTTGATAATAAAAAACATAAGCCAAACAGTTGGAGATTAATGAATCTAAAGTTCCATTATTACAGGTTGTAAGATAACTTTATCCATCTGCAAATCAAATTTTCAAATTATAAGTTACATCCTGTTAATTACAGGTGTGGGTCTGAATCTAAGGATTATGTCCAATAAACAAAAGGATTAATAATAATCTTAATTATCGGAAAATGTCAAACGGATGTTAATTCCACTTCATTAAATAGTTTTCCCGTAAAAAATCATAGAAAGTTTAACTACGAGTTCGTATATATATTTGTGTGCGTGTGTGTTTATTGTGTTTATTTCTTTATGTCTATACATATAAAAGAAGGTTTGAAGCAGATGTTGGCTTGTTTTCAAAATCAACAACAATATATCCAGTGAAATCAAATATAATAATTTCGTAATATATGTATTATGGGTGTTTTTGTGCTTACTCTTACAGCATATATTCAACTATAATAATGTCTACAGTCTGTCTAGAAAAGTTATAAATGGACAGTGAATAAGCGCAAATGAATTTCACAATTATTTACTAGATGTAAGACATTACTGTTGTTTGACGGTAAATGACTAGATCTCTTAAACTTGAAATTCAAATGATTTTACATGCTAAAAACAAAACACTGTAAAATGTTAAATGGGTAATGAAAAAACACTAAATGAAGCATAATGCTACCAACGGTAATAAGTATTTATTTCAATGTATGACCTAATTTGGCAGATGGAATATTCATAAAATAAAATACAATTTAAATTACTCTGACAGGTATACTCGAAGGCATTGTAAATACTGACATTAAAATTGGTCATTTATTAACCTTGGACGTAATCTTTCTAGTCTATCCAAAGGCTGACCTTAAAGTTGATTAAGGAATGCTAAATAAACTAACTATAGATTTATATTATCTTACTGTGGTTTACCAAGCCAATGATGTGTTTTTCTGATATTCCAAAAAAAAAGAATACTGTTATCTGAATTATCAGCATACTACCAGCACTATAGTTACATTTGTATTTAGTATTACATATATTTGTTTAATTTGTTTTGTTTTATTTTATATATTTTTAAATCGATTACAAACAAACTACAACTAAACGTGCTCAGAACGAAGAACGGTGAATTAATTATAAAAAATCAATGGAAATACTCTTAAAAATGATTATGAATTTAAACAAAAAATTGATTTTATAATTAAACATAGACAAATTTTTAAAACATGTTCTTATTTGTAATAGAATTTGTTAATGCGTCAGGTTTCATTAAGAATCATAATATACGTTCAACTATAAATATGTTCCTGGGCTTTGCAGGACACATATTATGTGACAGAGATTAAAGCAAATAAAAGTTTGCTAAAATGCAAGTTAGTATTTTTGTTATTTAATAGAATTTAAATGTAACTAAATGTACTAACTATTATTATTAATAATTTTAATTCCGTTTTGATTAAATTGGGTCTTTTATAATCTTTAAGTAAATTCTACAAAAAGACATAGTCTCCTAGCTTCAAAATCCAAACAACAATATATTATCAAAATACAAGCAAATATGTATATGTTTGATAGACAATTAAATTAGACAAGAAAAGAAAGAAAAAAAAAAAAAAATAAAAAAGACTGCGTATAAAACCGAATACTTGATCCTTTTAAAGTTGTTGAAGATAGTGTTTTCAGGATTTTTTGGGGAAAATGGCGCTAAAATCTCTTGCAAATCTAGTGCAATATGAAATGCAATAAAATAAAAAAATCCAGAGTATGCGAATCAAACTTTTAAAAGATAACTCTATTATCAACATACTTCCTCCGCTATAACCAATTGTACCAACCACAAAAGAGGTTTGAAACAGATGTTGATTTTCGTTAATATAAGTTTATATATTTAATAAGGTTATTTAAAAAAGTCAGAATAGACGTATCCTTAAGATCATTTCCATTTCTGAAAGGAAATCATTATGGGACCTTAAATCATGTTCAAATTGTTTTTACATGTAATTGTAATAGTTGTCATTATTGCCTTTTCATATCGTCATGAAAGTTAGTACATTGCTTAATGAAAAATATTTTTAAGGGTTCAGATAATATAATTTAAGAGACATCACTTTTAAGCTTAAAATAATATTGTTATGATTGTTTTCAGTTTCTGAAACTTACAATACGATACAAATAAATATCTCCAGTTTTCATCATGCCACAGGAAGCGAAACATTCCACACTGTACCGTAGAATTCTTACAGTTATCGCAGATGAAAACATAGGAAAGGCTAGATGATTTTATTTATTGAATCAAAATAACCCAGCAAAACTAATAATAAAGTGATATATAATACACAAGAGCTAAGGAGACAACAAACAAAAGTAAAAAATTATACTAATACAGTAGAACTTCGATGGCTCGAAGTCCAAGGGACTTCGACTAAATATTCGAGCCATCGGGGGGTTCGAGCGATCGAACATCGAGATATGATTGGAGGTTCACGTTCTCATATTTACCGACCGTTAAAGAATCCTTACATTTAAATAAACTAAAAGGACAAATAATGAAAAGTCCGAATTAAAATTCCATTATTTATCACGATTTTTTTTTAAAATAAAAAAGAATAAAATGTCTAAATTAAAAATACAAAATTCATTTCAAATTACATGTTGACCTGCAATCTGCCGTATGATGTTACATGGCTACGGGGTTAGAATATGGCACTTTATTTTCATTTCAACAGTTGATGATTCAAAATAAACTTACTTTATTCTTTGTTGCACATATAAAACTTTAAAAAACAATACAAAACGTTTTTCACCGGTAGTTTTAATCACGGGAAATAACCATGATACACATTGCTATACATATTCCAAGTGCATGTAAATTACAGAATCCTGAAGTGAAATCGTACGGCACGAGCGACTGAGGTGTTTTAAAAATAGCGATCAAACACTTCCGCGTGTCGTCATCGGATTAAGAGATGAAAGAAATGAGCATATTGACAAGCTCTAAGTCGGTTAATTGATAATTAATTAATTAATTGATTTTAGGTAACTGCCAAGATTAATCATTTCGTTCCACTCTATTACGTTTGATGAAATCTGTAATATGGCTTCAGCTTGTGTTTTGTTTACAATGACTAGGACCACATGTCCTTCTGACACAAACTGTATTCGAGCGAAAGAAGTTGAATTTTCGCTAACTTTATACTTTTGATAATATTTATTGTTCGAGCGAGCGGGGGTATTCGAGTGAACGAAGTTCGAGCCATCGAGGTTTATTTACATAGTATACAATAGGAAATTGGTCGGGACCAACAGATGACTTCGAGTTATCCGGGGTATTCGAGGCAACGACGTTCGAGCGATTGAAGTTTTACTGTATAATCCTAATTGTAACAACACAAGATCGCAATATAATAAACATTTTCAGTGTGATATAAGCCAACATGTCCGTACTATATAAAAGTCCAAAAATGAAAAAAAATTAAAACCATTTGACATTATTGACAGCCGACGCCGCCAATAAAACATAAAAGAGGTTTTAAAAAACAAAACGAAAATCGGGCGAAAAAAGTTAAAAAAATTTGAAGATCCAAGATGCGGCACTTGTGAAAACCTACAGAGTGGAACACAGCTGTTTCTTAAAAACGGCATGCCGTTGAATACCAATAACAATATGAACTGTAAAACTGCAAATTTAATTTACTGTATCACTTGTTCTGGATGCGGAGAACAGTATGTCAGGGAAATTGGACATCATTGACACTAGGGGCCAAAATCTTTAATAGATAAAAACATAAGCCAAACAGTTGAAAATAAACAAATCTAAAGTTTCAAAATTATATGAATCCAAATCAATCTAAGAAATGCTTTGCTTGAGGGAACAAACCTTAGTTTAAAATAAATGTCAAAGATTCAGAAGCAAGACGAAAATTATTTCATCAGTACACAAGGACTTAAACGAAGGTTAGGAAGAATAAGTTAGAAAAAATTTACGAAGAAGGACGTTAAAAACGCAAAGTTTTAAACTTACAATTTTTTTTGAAATATAGTGAGAATAGTATTTGTGTCGTTGAAAAAAAAATTAATCACGAAGCAGTCAAAAAAGAGAAAATATGCAATATGCACGAATGGTTGCCTTTTGAATTTATTGGATTAACTTAAACTCTTACCTGTTATATTTTTACACGAAATTATAAAGACGATTGTTAAAAGCAAAATGAAAAATAACAGTCTAATAAACATAAGAAATACAGCACGAATGCACCGGTGTATTAAAGAAAAACTAACAAAAAAATATCTCAGTAATTGCCTTCAAAAAGTTTCGATTCGCGCGAGATAAAGTGTGCCTTGTGTTCTTTGATTAATGTAAAGTTAAGTTAAAAAACAATGGACTGAAAGCTTCCATATTAAAAGATCCATGTCAATCTGGTAAATGATAACAACACTGGATTTCTATCTTACTGTAATGTCTGTCATCATAACATTATCCTGAACTTTATTTTCTATGTCTAGGGTTGCAAGTAACAGGCCTTCTAGAACTGAATAATCCTCTAGTCTCTGCCTTGCAGGTTAAAACTCCACTACCTACCTTTTATTTTAGCATATGAAGGTGCATTTCCCTACCGTATCACTTTATTAGTCTAAGATGCTAAACATTTCTTTTGGAAATACATAATGTATTGGATATTCCTCTTTAACTGATTTTGTGCAATTAGCAAAAAATCACTTGCTGTTTATTTAAAAATTCAACCTTGTCTAAAGAAACTGACAAAATGACATAGTTATTTGGGTACTGGCTTTAAATAGTCAGGAAATAGTAGAGCTTAAAAAGACATCGATGCTAACACATGTTGAAAAGGCATCTTTAAGGATCCTTAAAGCCTCCTTAAAGCTGCCTTAAATCTCTCTTTAAGGACTTTTAAGGGGGCTTTTAGGATCCTTAAGTATGCATTTAAGGAGTCTTTAAGGACAACTTAAAGATCCTTGATGAAACTGAAATTTTAAGGATCTTTCAGGAGTCTTTAAGGATCTTTAAAGAAAAATTTATATTTTTCTTTTTTTTTTAAAAAAAGCAATGAAATATTATTTTTATCATTATCTTTTTTAAAATTATATTTGAAAAAACTATTGCATTAATTAATTTTGAAATAATAAAGTGATAATAAATTATTTTCTCTATAATATTTTTAATCTCAACTTTTTAATTTTATTTATTTAATTTAATTTTTATATTCTTTAGTCTAATTAGATGTTAATTAATTAAATATAAATTACAAGAAATTTTATAATTAAAATTTTCATTTGTTATCCGCTCTCACTGGGAATCGAACCCTGTTCCCTCAAGATAGGAGGCCATCACCTTACCTATGTAGCTATGGAAGAGATGATACTGATGTTGATAATTATAAATATGTCCCTAACAATATGTAAATGAGATCACGTGACTGAAAGAAAGCAAATGGGACATTTTTCATTTATTTGCGAAAAATGTTCTTTTATTGCTTTAAAAATAACTCTTACAACAAAATGATCAATTAACTTTTATTTATTTATTTTTATAAAAATTTCATATATAATTTGCTGTAGTCATAATTTTGTCTATATATAGAATTTTAATTGCATTAAATAAAATATGTGTTGATAGGAATGCACTCCAAAATTTACCTGTAATATACTAGTATCTCTAACATCAGTCAGCAAGATGGTGTTTGATGATCAAGTGTATTAATCACTTAATTAATTAATGTTGATGACATCTGTTCTTTCTTACTCCTTTTACTTGAAAATTATTATTATTTATATGTAATAATTAGAGATGTAATTGATACAGAAGAAACAGTATGTTAACTATACAAACACCTTTTTAATTAAATAATTGGCCATAACTGTCCAAAATAAATATATAAATGAATGAATAAATAAATGAATAAATGAATAATTAGATGAAATAAAATAAAATTAAATTAAATAAAAAATAAATTGAATAAATGAATAAATAAAATGAATAAATAAATAAAATGAATAAATAAATAAATAAATAAATATGGTTTTTTCGAGTCTATTTTTCAACCTAAAAAAAATAAACAGTAAGTTTTTTCTGGAATCTGCAGTACACATTATATACTAAGGTACTAGTAATATCATTCAGAAATTTCCGGTGTGTGTGTGTGTGTGTGTGTGTGTGTGTGTGTGTGTGTGTGTGTGTGGATGACCTATTTTTATTTTTTTCACCGTCACGTTGCAAATTAAATACAGAAAGAGATAATAGTCAGAAATAGACTATATACAAAGGGATAGCTGTTTTTTTTTTAAATTCATTCATGGGCAAGTCAAGATTTCAATGTACAAGAGAGAGAGAGAGAGAGAGAGAGAGAGAGAGAGAGAGAGAGAGAGAGAGAGAACTGCTCACATTGAGGGAGAGACAGATAAGGGGCATCAGCGGAAACTAAATATTTTTAAGAAAGAGATATAAGGAACTGAATAAGCTGAGAGAGAGAAAGAGAGGGGTGTTAGCGGAAACTGAATATTTTAATGAGGGAGAGAGAGAGTATCCACTTGTGTATCGGAGAGAGAGAGAGAGAGAGAGAGAGAGAGAGAGAGAGAGAGAGAGAGAGATCGGGAACTGAATACATTGAGGGAAAGAGAGATAGAGATAGAGGAAGACCAACGGAAACTGAATACTTTAAACAGAGAGAGAGAGAGCAGACTGAATATGCTGAGAGAGAGAGAGAGAGAGAGGGGGGATTCAGTGCAAACTATTTTGGAGAGAGAGAACAAGATCGGGAAGTGAATATATTGAGGGAAAAAGAGATAGAGATAGAGAAAAGATCAACGGAAACTAAATATTTTTAAAGAGAGAGAGCAGACTGAATATGCTGAGAAGAGAGAGAGAGAGAGAGAGAGAGAGAGAGAGAGAGAGAGAGAGAGAGAGAGAGAGAGAGAGAGGTTATCGCCGTTATTCCACTGCACTCCATCTTGACTTCAGAAATTCACTGGGTAAAGTTTGTCAGTTAATGGTTATCTTCTGTGACTGGTTCACTTCGTAACTTGTTCATGTTTGAAAAGAATTACCTTTTTCCTAATGTTCTTATTTTGTTTTAAATATTTACTTTACAAACTTTTTTTCATTAGGAATTGAAATTATTCGAAATGCGATATCATCATGTGTCAGTTCCATATACGTCAATTCAAAGACAATTAAATGTGCTCTCTCTCTCTCTCTCTCTCTCTCTCTCTCTCTCTCTCTCTCTCTCTCTCATGATTTATTTGCATATATGCATAACACTATTCCCCATAAAAAAAAATAAAATAAAATAAAATAAAATAAAATAAAAAAAATAAAATAATAAAATATAAGACAAGCTAAGAAGATTATTTTGCGATTACTTTTATTTCTTTAGTTAATGTATGTTTTAATATTTTATTATTAAAATTGTCTCTTAAAATCACTTCCGAAAACACACCTTTATTTCCAACAACCAGAGTTCAGGGTTAGGTAATCATTTTAACATGTTATTTGACTTCAAAGTGATCTCCTACCTAGTTAAGAAACTGCACATCAAAGTCAAAAGCCGCGCATGAAATCACCTGGGATCTATAATCAAACAAGTACTACTGTATACAATTAACAAATACCGTTAATTACTTTATGCTTACTTCCGATCTGATTAAAACACGGGTTGTTTACCTGTACTGTGAAAACTGAACATTTGTTATCTAATTCATTTATGAATTAAGAAACAATTATTATTAGGAAACTACATACGGCTCCTCTACAAAAACTTAATGTTGAAACTAGAATTCAGACAGGCGTTATCTATGTCTCCTATGTCGTATAGACTATAAAAATTCAAAATATAGTAAAAACAAATCATACTTTTTAACTGAATGAATGTAATAGTTATCGTTCGATTAATAATTGAAATAAAATTGAGCTTTTATAAAACATGTTTAAGGATCCTTAAAGCCTTCTTAGAGAGCCTTGAAATTTCAGTTCCATTAAGGATCCTTAAAGCCTCCTGAAAAATCCTTAAATATGTCCTTAAAGAGTCCCTTAAGGTCAATTCAAGATCCTTAAAGAGAGAATGGCTTTAAGGAGGCTTTAAGGCCCCTTTAAGGATCTTTAAGGACATATTTAAGGATCTTTAAGGATTCTTAAAAATCCTTAAAGGAGGGGGTTGGTCTTGTGTAACCTCCTTCAAAAAAGGATTCACAGAATATCAATCAGCCCTTATTTCTGAATAACATATGTAGAATACCTTTTTATTATTTTTCAAGTTTGTATTAAAAATATTAAAACCAAAATTTTTGTTTTCTATTTTAGATTCGATCCGCTTAATGGGTCTTAGCTTGAATCGGCCGAAATGCAATGTCGCAAGAGTAATGATAAGATTTTTTTAATCAGCAAGGTGAAGACAAGAACCGCATTTAGATAACAAATAAAGTAGGTATTTTGTCATTGAAATATTTAACTGTTCAGAATTCCGAGTTGTTCTCTTTATCTTTATTCTTTTTAAAATTTTGGTGATATATCTACCATTTATTTTCTGTAGTTGTAATAACGTTTAATTAATTAACGTAAGATTTCAAATGGTTTTATGGTCTGTTGTGTATTAGCTCGCTGTCAGGGCGATTTATAGTAGTGTGCTCGATTACCTAGTCAGTATGCCGAAGGTTAGCATAAATTCCCCTAGTATATTAGCCTAGCAACTAGTTGAACCGGTCGATACTGATCCGGTGAACTTGTCAAAACATTTTTAATATCAGGAAGCTTTATTGTTTGAATAAAAATTTAAATGACACCTGCTTGCTTTAAAGTCAAAGTATCATTTGAAGTATGCTTTAAAAGACATTCTAAGAATTAGATATTAAACGGAACTTGAAGAAGCTTTCTGTATAGTTACGTTCTGTTGTTTTCTCTGAATGTCAAAATAATAACCGAAAATAATATATTGTCTAACAACTAACTTAACAATGGACAATGAACACTTCATGCTTAGTTATAAAAAGATATCAAATGACATCGTGCCTTTTTCATCCAATATCCAAGTGATTTAGAAGGTTTCATATTCAAAGATATATATATATATATATATATATATATATATATATATATATATATATATATATATATATATATATATATATATATATATATATATACGTGTGTTATTGATACTTCTATTTATATTAATTGCTTGTGGTTTATTAAAAGGAAGAGGGGTCTTCACAAATAGACCATTCAATTCATTGTTACCCCTTCTATGTTATGAAGACAAGCTGTTGGAATATGACCTGAGGGTGATAATAAGTTTGTTTTTGAGTTTGAATTTAGAGAAAAAGCATATTGGTGTGTATGAGTGAGCATGATCCACAAAAAGATTTGTTTTAGTGTTTTACACCCAATTTAAGATTATTTCACTTCTATTGAGATTCTCAGTTTGGGATGGTTGAGTTGAATATTGATGCCTTACTCCCCAGTTAAAATTCTTTCAAATATATCAGTTCTGATTTGTGACATGGATTAAAGGTGTTTAATCCACAGTAAATTATTCCAAAGTCAAGATTTTTTAGTTTGTATCAAGACCCAAGGTGATGTAGTAATGATTCTGTGTCACTGGGACTTGTTCCAGCCTATTTTCTCTTGCAAATAGTAACTTAAATGAAATAAAGTAATTATTCAATTATTAAATAGTGATTTTGTTGTAACTTTTTAAAATTTATTGTATTTTATGTTCACAGTTTACCAGGGGATGATCAGTTTTAGAGTGCTTTAATAAATTTTCATGTTAGATTTTATTTTAAATAAATGTTTGATTTTAAGATAGATGCATCGGATGAAGATGGTTCATATGGTCATTTTATAAAGAACTCCTTAAATTTTATAATTAGGATTCTGGAAATAAATATCCTTGGCGTTGTAAGGTATTAATGCTTTTTCATAATTTTATATTTAATGACCTAATAGTTTATAATTGCCAAGAAATATCAATTATTGAATTAAGGCCTGTAATGGAAAATGCATTCAATCTGACATTTCATGATTGTTACCTTAAGGGCAGAATTTGTAACTTTTTCAACATTCTCACATCTCACATAAAATGATGAAAATTTCAAAAATACACTAATTTACTCATATTTCAATAATGTTAAATGTGCATATTTTATGATATTCAAGCTAGGTTAGTCAGATTAGCAGATTAGACTCTTGGTTATTTTTTTTACTTAATATGTTGTAAGTGTATGCAAGTGTATGCTTGTGGAAAACGCTTTTTGTCTTGCCGTCTTGTGGTTTTGGGTTGGGGCTTTTTATAATGAAATGTTGTATAAACCCTGTAGTCATCAAGTTGAAGATGATATATATATATATATATATATATATATATATATATATATATATATATATATATATATATATATAGGCTTCTTTTTTAGCCTGAACTTTTTGTGATGTTGAAAAACTACCATATTTGACATAATAAGCTGCTCTGATAAGAGCCCCTACATGTTCCTGCATTATAAAAAAACAATAGCCAACATGCCAGCTCTCTACAATTTGTAAGGTTCTCCAGTGTTTTAAGAGACTACAATTGCCGCAAACAACCATGGTGACAGACTGTTGTATCTGTGAAGTACACTTAATTTTATGGTAAAGTATGCTGTTGTAATTGAAAATCGAATAATCGATGATGGTGGTTATGATGCTGCTGCTGCTGCTGCTACTGATGATGATTTTCTTTCATATTTATGCCATTGGTTTTTAACCTCTGGTGTTTTTTAATTATATTTTGTGTAAGTGTCCAATTTCAAAGTTTTCTGATGTTGGTATTTTTCATGTTATATTCGTGGGCAAGCGAGACTTGTGGAATACTTGTTGAATTTGGATAAAGATTTCAAATTCTTGACAAAAACATTAAAATTAAAACATGGATATGCTTTAGTTTCTAGGTGATAAATTGACTTCAAGATATTACTGCAACTTAATTTACCTTTAGCTAGTTTATCAAAACAAATCCAGATTTTATAAAATTCTCACTGTACAAAAGTGGAAAACATTTTGACTTTTGGTTATACACATAAGCCCATATGGATTTCTAGTTTCTTTATCTCATAAAGAACGCAGAAGGAGGCTGCTTAACATATAACCGTGGTAAATTTTACATTTATGTATTTTACCAGGATGTTTAGATTCTAAAATAACATTAAATGTACTTAGTTTTCAACTAATTTTAGATTTTGTTTTGTTTTGTTATTGTATAAACTATTTAAAGTGAAATTGACACCAGAGATACAGAAACAGAAATAGATTCTAACATTATTGAATATATAGACCAGTAGAATCAGATACATAAAATACTGACTTTTTAGCAGAGTTGTGACAAAGCTAATATTAAGGTTATGTGGGCAGATGGGTGGGCAGGAATAGTTTTCCAGACTTTTTTCTAAATGCTTGCAGATATTAAACACCTATTTGATATTTGAATCTACCATCATAATTTACAGATCAGGTTTGAGTTTAATTCCAAATCACTGATTTTTTACTCAATAATGGGTCTTAGAACATTTCTCATGATTTTTTCAAGTTTTTTTAGATGCTTGTAAATATTAAACTTACATTTGGTATGTCAGTCTCACTGATTTTTGATGAAATAATGGTCCTTAGACTTTAGGATTTTTCTGGACATTGTTTTTAAATGCTTGTAGATATAAAAATCATATTCAGTATGTGAATCTACCATCATGAGTTACAGATCAGGTTTGATTTTAGTAATAGTTAATGATTTTTATCACAATAATGTGAAATTGCAACTCAGCTTGTGCACCCTGGTGCCTATCAATATTTCTAAACTCATCTGACCTGTTAAAGTGTGCCTATAGAATCTTGAAAATTATGCATTTATTACATTATTTAAAAATGGAAATAGTAGCTGAGATATCTTTATTAACAAGCTTTTTCGTTGATAATAGATTATACATTTCAATGTTAATACAAATGGAGATAAATTTTCTTTGAATGTTTGTGTCAAATTATGTTTGTTTTTTAATGGTGCATAATGATGCTAAAATACCTTGACAATATCAATTTACTGCTTATAGTTAAATGAATAAGCTGATATATATATATATATATATATATATATATATATATATATATATATATATATATATATATATATATATATGTATATATATATATATATATATATAAATTTTTAGTGCCTTTAATGTCTCCTCTATGTCTCCTAGTACATTTCTTCATGAATTTCAATGAAACATGGTACAAATGTACACCAACGTGCATGGTGTGTTATGAACTATGTTCATTTACATGTATGTAGGTTAAGTGATATAGATATATACACCTTTTCAATAATTCAGTTACCAGATTTACCTCCCCCTGATATGACGTCAATCTGGGACAGCATGTCTGGTGTCTATATTATCAGATTATGGCGGAAATCGGTAGTGTCGTCATTCTACGAATCTAATGTCAATATATACTCAAGTTCACAACGAATTGACAAAGGTAATATATTAGTTTCATGTTTTTAGAATTTTAAACGTTAATAGAAGAGGCTGATAATTTTATTCAGAGAAATTGTACTTGGAGAACGACCGAAATCGTCCCCCCTTTTCGGCTTCCTGATGGAAAAAAATATGTCACGATATGTGCAGTTAAACGAATGTCTCTTATCGAAAATCAATATCAGCATAGATAGACCTACACCAACAACTTACCAGTACATAATGATAATAATTTTATTGCATCAACACATTCTCTCTCTCTTTCTCTCTCTCATACACACATTTGCTTATATTTTTGTACTAAATATTTTCAGACAATATTAACAAATGTTCAGTTCAAGATGCAAAAAATGTTATTTTTAAATGTTGTACTTAGAAAATTTTGTTCTTCATTTTTATTGTATATGTATCGTCAAGAGAGGTCTAATAAAAAGTATTCAGCAAAAAAACTAGATCTATGGTAGTAATAATAAATAAATTACATTTTGTGATGAATTTTGTTGTTACACCCCACCCTGGCAAATGAATACATATCTATTATATCTTCTTTTGTTGCATTTGCAGTTAAGATGGAAAATGAGGAAACCTACCCAAGTAATGCTACCCAAGCGGTGCCATCTCCATCAGGCCCAAAGAAAAGCAAAATACACTGTTGTGTACCTCTATGCAATATGTGGGGATACAGAGATATTCAAGATCATGGGTGTATTAGCTACCATTCATTTCCACCCATTGACTCCAAAGAAAGAAAACAGTGGATTATTAACATAAGACGTGATGAGAACTACACATTCAAAATTAACAAAAATACTAAAGTTTGTTCACAACATTTTGAGCCCAGTGTCACAGAGTACCATCATTTCAGTGGAAGACGCACACTTCCCCCCGAAGCTGTGCCAACTATTTTTGAGTGTTGGAGAAACAAAAAACATATTTTCAAAGAAAAGAAAAAACAGACCAGCCAATAAACTTCAGTAACAGAAAGTGTTAAGCAATGTCAGTTATGGAAATCAACATTTTTAGTCAATTCACAGTCATATACATAAATATGAACAATTTCGAAGTCCGAGTCCTGACTGTGTACAGACATCCATACTTTAGAAAGAATCGGGAATTGTTGATTCAGAGTGCATTGAACAAGTTCTTGCTGAGAATTATTTGTTCAAAAAAAAAAAATAAAACAGTTGGAAGAAGGAAAAGAATAAAAAGCTTGAAAGTGCCAATTCAAAACTTCTTTATTCATTTATTACTTGATCTAATTATGATAATTATTATCATAATTAGATCAAGTAATAAATGAATAAAGAATATTAAATATATTTAATGTTACAATTAAAAGCAAGTTTGCTTTTTTTTTTTTTTTTTTTTTTTTTTTTTTTTTTTTTTTTTTTTTTTATATATACATTGTTGGAAAAATTGAAAATAATAACAGTTAGTTGATTAGAAATAAATAACCTTTGACAACTTACAAGTGAAGTTTTTATTTATTTATTTATTTATTTTTTTGTTTCACTTCTGTAACACAGGAAGCATGTGTTGAATATAGAAACAATGTATCTTATTTATCATTTCATCCCAAAACTGCTGGTTGAAATAAATTCTTTCAGTGGAAAGTCCTTTCTCTGTGTAAACAACAAAGTCGAACCAGGATGAACCAGTTACTCCAATCTGACCATGAACTATCGCATAATAGTGATGGTTCTGTTTTAACTTGGGTTTATTGTGTCCACCAAGTTGACAAAAGAAAGAAGGATCTGTACAAGACTCCAGTGGTGAAATGTTACTTTTACTGTATGCACATTTTTTTCAAGCAAACCGAGCCCACTTTTTGAATCAAAGATTTTTTAACTTTAAGTCCTCTGCACTGAAGTCAAAAAGCAAGCTCACTTTTCTTTGACTTTTCTGGTTCCTTCTGAAGTTTCGCACCAGGAATGTCATTCTCTGATAACTGAAATATTTTAAAATATGTTTTTGTGAATGACAAGATAAATTATATTTTTGGGTAAATTTTTTTGGAATTTAAAGATTGTGGTTATTATAGTACTTTACCATGGAGCAACAATAATCTTAATAAAGTATAAGTCAAGAAAAAATGTGTATTCTCCTACACACTGAAAAAAAAGCATTCATTAGGCACTTTGAATTTGAAATGGCAGGGCAAGATAAAACAAAATTTATTTTTAGGGATAAAAAAAAATAATGATTACTAGCACGCTTTTAAAAATTCAAATAATTACTCAATAAAAAAATACCTGTAAACCATATAATAAATAAATAAATAACCATATAAAATATTTCACCCAAGAAAATAAAATAAGCCATGTTACATATTTAAACTTTTTAAATAAATAAATTAATAATCATAATAAATATTGAATTAAAATAAATTCTTACTACTGAACATTCACATTTTTCATTTTCATTACAACTATTTGAAATATCTTTTATAACTTCCATTTTGATACATAAATTTATTACAACCTCAAACTCGAGAATGAAATGTAAATTTTATTACTTGACCTAAGTGTCTAGACAATGAGGCAGGAAAGTTTAATAGTTAAAAAACAATTTATTTATCAAATCGTTCTCTGTGTATTATGTGTCATTTATATTCCGATTTTTTAACGCGAATATTTCACACCCGTAGGCTGTTCCAACTACCTGACTACTGAGGCAGGAAATAGCATGTATGATACTGATAAGGGTTGTAAATATAACGTTGTAAATATAACGTAATTGTGTATATATATATATATATATATATATATATATATATATATATATATATATATATATATATATATATATATATATATATATATATATATATATATTTCTCTTAGGTGACAATAAACACGGCTTCCCAATTACAAGAATACCTGTCACCTGTAATTAACTTACAGATAAGAAATAGAAATCGTTTAAACTCGCAGGTTTAATCAGCTGTTAATGTTTAGAAGGGAGGTTCCCACTTTGACGTCACTTCCGGATTTAATCATAATCGCTAGTGCATTTTATTGAAAAGATGTATAAGTGATATTGCGATGTGGAAACCGGTGGTATGCGAGTTTCCTGAGTTTTCTTTTTGTTATTTCAGATTTGTTTCATTTATGAACACATAATTTAATATCATTAAGACATAAATTGTCGATCTAAAACAATTTCCAGTTGGGAATAAGGATATTGCGAGCAAGAAATCTTATTGCTTTGTAATGGCATCCAATTACAATTAATACTGTTTGTTTGTGAATAACAATTATGACAAGGTAATCAAAACATTTGAATTTTATATTTTTCAGACTTGAGAAGGAAAAAGAAATTAAAAACAAATTATCTGAATGAAAATTACATGAATAAAACAGGTAAACACATTATTGTACAGATATTTCAAAAGTTTTGTAGTACTGTTATCTAGGCTGGATTTTAAAATGAAAATATTTTTACTGCTCCAAATTGTGAGATGGACAGAAACCTTGAACAGCAATGAACATAAATGATGAAGTGGGTTGATGGAAACTCTGACCAGAATTCACTTTGATATCACTCATGCTCATAATTACTTGTACATTTCACCATTCAGTGAAGGGTTTTCTTTAGTTACATAAGATTTGTTTATTTACAATCTTCTTTCTTAATTCCATATTTAAGAATGTTTATTTACAATCTTCTTTCTTAATTCCATATTTTGCTGGAAATCAAATTCTATTTTTATTCAAACATGTTTTTGAAGTTCATAATAGTCATTGTAAAACATTTTAATTCAAGTTGATTGAAACATAAAAGTTTAAGATAGAACACTAATTCAGTTAAATATTTGGGACTTTCAATTTGACTTGAATTTTTCAAAAATTCCAAATGTTATATAACCAAACCTATTTTCGTTAAATACAGATCATCTAATTATATATTTTTTAAATTAAGAAATTTTAAATATTGTTGATATAAATTGAAATGGGTTAGGTATGTAATATTACATAAAATGAACAGGGTTGTATGTGTTTTATCATCTAAAATGAGTTGGGTTAGGTGTGTGGAATAAAAATAAATGACATTTGGTAGATAATTATATATAATGTATTATCACATAAAATAAAATAGGTTGTTTGTGTTTTCACATTAAATAAGCTTGGTTGAATGCGATGTCACAAAAATGAAGTGGGTGTAATTGTGTGTAATAAATATTGTGTCATTGTATAGCATTAGTAGTTTAAGTTTTTAATATAACTTAAATTTATTTAAATATTTTAGGCCTACAAAGAATCACAGAAAAAATCTCTAAAAGGAGAAACAAAAGAAAAAATGCCCGAAAGACACCAGTGGACAAAGGAAGAAATGGCTGCTTTGACAAGACAGTTCTGTAAACATTTGAATCTTTGAAAAACACCAGGAAAACTGGGTATACTTAATGCTATAAAAAGAACTAGTTCTAGCAAAATTTATACTGACAAAGTTTGCAGAGTTTGCAGTTAAGAATATGATAACCTCTAGAAACAGGTCAGCGTTAGTCCAAAAGACTTAAATGGGTTGGAATAATGAGCCAGCTGATGATTAAAGGGCATTAAACGAGATTTAACATTTCTTGTTACGGCAGTGATTTTATTACCATGTTCAAGTCATTTTCAACAATTTTTTTTTTAAAATTTAAAACTAGAAAATTATATTTTAAGGTTTTCATTGTTAAATTGTCGAATGATTATATTTTGGGTTTTCCAACAATCCACTGTTAAATGCATAGGTTGATTTTAATTTGGTTTAGGCTGTTCATAATTATTAATTTAATTGTTTTGAAAATATGTTCAGCATTATAATTGTTCAAACATTGATATGAAAACAATTTTAAAAATAATATGTTTTTAATTTTAGCATGTCAATTGGCAATCACAGGGGTTTATTTAAATTGCTATTATCAAATTGCAAGATAATAAATACTTGCATATAATGTTGAAACTTAGTAGTGGGATAATATCTGATAATAACATAAACAAGAGATATATTGCCCTTTAAAAAACAAAAGTCAAGTATAGTAAAATTGTCAATGTGGAAAAACAATTTCAAGTTTGGAATAAGGATACTTTAAGTCAAACATCTTATTGCTTTGTTTGGGGTTTTTGTAAATGGTATTCCTTTACAATTAATACTTGCATTAAAATAAAAGTTTTGATGTGAAACAAAGTTTTAATTTTTTCTTTAAAGACTGCTACTTATGATAAATAATGCAGAATTGGATTTCCGAGCCAATATTTGCTTCATAAGAACACAGTAGTAGAACCCTTATTGAAATAAAATTCCTCATAAGTATCGTTCAGACCAAAATTGTGGAAATCCGAATAATTTCAAGATGTTGAAATGATTAAATGGTTAATTGAATAGGGTTTTATGTATTAGTCAAGAATTTTTCATTGATAATGGGGCATCACCTTTTACAGGTGAAGTGTGTGATTTTTTAACTATGCAATGCAAGCAGGGAAATATGCAGGTAGGATTCTTTAATGTGCCATGCCTGCTGTGACACAGGGGTTCAGTTTTTAAGGTCTCTTCTGAAGGATCCTGACTTTCCTAATTGCCGCATGCTTGGGGAAAGAACAGTAACTACCTTTTTTCAAGTCTTTGTCCGACCCGGCTTGGTTAAGCCCTCTTCCTTCCACATACAGAGCGAGCGCTCTACCAACTGAGATACCATAATAGTAGAAGTTGAAATGAGAAAATTAAATCGACCAAAATGAAGTTTACCAGTCAGCAAAGAAACTATTTTAAAAAGATAAAGCATAGCCTAGTTTTTTTTTTAAATTTAAGAAGCAGAAATTTTGACAATACAATGTATTGCATCTTGGTTAGTGATATCCTTGAGGAAGTTACGTCCATCAGCAGAGATACTCGTCCAGTATTTATTATTTACCCGTTTTAAATTTGCAGCACTAGATGGTCATTTCCATTGCGTCCTGTTTATTGCAAATCCAAGACTTTTAAAAGTCAGAAAGTGACTCCATATTTGCTATGTCCTGTTTTAAATTTTTGTTACATTACAAAACTTAAAGATGAAACAACTTGAAGTGCAGCTACAAAGAACACATAACAACAGCATTTAAGAAAAAAACAGCATAGAGTTAACATATGGGCTACTGGTTAAAAGTAGTAGATTGTCCATACCCGAAAATTAAACCTATGTCATACCGAATAACAACTATAGTAAAGTCCCCTAGTCGAGGCAATAAAAAATTGTATTCCAGATTTACTATAGTTGGTAAAATATTCTTAAAAAGGTTTCAAGAGGAAGATCAGTAAATCATGTACCATTACAAAAAATGGATTCCTAACCATTCATAGGAATTGCAAATTTTGAAGTGTTTAAAATGAAGGCCAGATCTGAGATCACCCATGATCTTTAAGGTATTGAAAGTATTTTTTGAGTTTTAAATGGGAAAAAAACTATATACAGATTTGGACCAATTGCAATTTCAACAAAATTGTGGACACTGTTATTTTAGATTTATAACACCTCTGATAACATTTAAAACAAAATATACTTTTTTTTCTAGTAAAGTTGATCGTTTGCTGCCAGTCTGCATTTACTCTATCAAAAATTGTACCATCAAATAATCAATAAAATTGTTAGATAGTAAATGCTGAGATTAATCTGTGTCTTTAATACAAAACCAAATTCCTGAGTAAGCTCTAATAAAAACTTTTTATCAAAGCAAGTCACTGTTTCAAATTCGAGCTTAAATTTGAGATCTGACATTGTTTTAGGTTTTTGTTTTACGTGATAAAAGTAGATTTACTATTTTTACTTGTTTTTGTGAAAAAGGCCAGTAAAGCAGGTTTTTTTTTTACAAGTTCCAGTATGTATCTTAAAAAATGTGACACAGCAGAATTAGAATAGTAACGTTATTATCTTCATCAGCAAGATACAATGGCATTCTTACCATAATTACGACTGTCTTCTGTCACATGTAATGGGGTGATACCTGCATTTGGTACCAGATGAATGTCACCGCCAGATTTGAAGACTAATTATTAGGCTTTTTCGTTAAATATATATTAATAGAACAAACATACCAGTCCTTGTCCAAGCCACAATCCAAAACAAAAAAAAAAAAAAAAAACCACAAAGTAAAAACTTTGAAAGCTGGCAAAATTAGTTATACACGTGAACTTTCATCAAAGAAGTGAGGCCGGGTGTTCTGGGAGGGTAAGCACCTCCTGTCTAGCTAGCTACACCCGCCACGTGTAAGTCAATTTTGAAAAAGAAAGGAACAAAGAACTATGGTAAGTCAAATATATCCAGTATAAGTTTGGATACAGTGACTACATACTTATAAACAATATTGTGATGACGGCCATAAAACGTTTTAAGGGCCTTGATTAGCCTAGGCTTACAATATAATTGAGTCAACAATTTAATTGTAAAGAGGTTTTTGCGTTGTAGAAAGTCCCCATAGTGGGTACAAGCTCTACCATAACTGTGAAACATATACACCATACGTGTAACTGCAAAGACACGGAAAGTTGACAATAGAAAAATTGAAGTAATCACGTTTGTCGTATAGCTTTAGATGTAACCTATCGTGAGTGTCATAATTGAGGTATAAGTCCAAATATAAAGCAGAACATGAAGAAACTGTCGTGTCATTTATTTCAAGCTCACTTGAATAGATGTCATTCACATATTCTCCAAATCTAAGATTATTTAGAGAAAGAACGTCGTCTATATATCTGTGTAGTTGAATGATTTAGCGACAGTCTTTTCTCAAGATTTGACAACGTTCTGTAAAAATTCAGATTCATATTAATAAACAAAAAAATTAGCAAGCACAGTTAGTGCCCATTAGTATACCGATTGTTTGTCGACAAATTATATTGTCAAACACAACAAATATGTTGTCAATCAAAACTCTAACAATTTGTTGATGGTATCTTCAGTATATTTTTGTTTGCAGTCTGTATGGTGTTTTACAAAATAACCAGAATCCCTGTTGAACACTAGATATTTATATTTTAGGTTTACCGTTTTTGTAAAAAAAATGAAAAGTGAATGATTTGTTTTAGACGTTCTTTCAATTTAGAATGAGGGATAGTGGTGTTAAGGGTAGAAAAATCAAAAGTGTTTATACTTTTTACCGAAGATAGAGTATTAGAAACAAGATTGTCAAGTAGTTCTTTAGAATTTTTGAGAATCCACATTTAGTTGATGATAGATGTAGAATAGAATTTTTCTGAATAAATCTAAAGGCCATCTTTGAAGACTGTCAAAATTTGCGTTAGAATTACTGATAATGAATTAGTATTACATTAAAACATATATGAAATATATTTGCAAGTTACAATGAAAATGGTTCCCAAAAATTAATATTCATTCAATATGAAAAACATATTGTGTTTGCCATAAAGCAAGTAAACTCGAGACACATGTGTGAATACTATTTGAATTTTGCATCATTCAATAAATGCCAGCATGAACACCAGTATTTTATAATGACAATATTTATGCAAATATCCTACTATGCAAAATGACGCTGATAAAAATGTACATGACACGACCTTGGACTGTGACCACATTTCAGAGAATATTTTAGAAAATAAAGAAAATATCAAAACCTGATACCAGAAGCATCGCTGCACTATAAAATTGTATGATATGGCCTATGTTTAGAAATGCTTTTGAACTTATCAAATTTAAGAAATTAAGAAAATATTAAACTTCCCTCTCCATGTCCTAGAATGAAGGACACGGTTAGTCTGCTCCATCAACCTGAAAGGGCTCTAATCAGGGAACCTCCCTGCCAAATGTCACTGTTCTTTATTCACTGGCTCTGGAGAACAAGTGAAGCGAATTTTATTTTGACTATAGGAGTATGAAAACTGAAATAAATTTTATAGTTAATATTTTAAAACCTAATATCGAAGAAATCAACGGGTTTGAGCAAGAAGAAGCTTTAACCTACGTGCTTATGAACACTAATTTGTCTGAAAGCAAACTGTCTTCAAACAGTTACAAAACAAATTTCTAATTTGATTCTTGATTCATGCCTGTCATTCAAGAGTCCATTTACAAATTTAGAGTTGAGTTAGAATATTCAAAACATAAAACAATTTTTTGCTTTTAAATGATCAATCTGATTAACCTGAGATAGGCAAAGCTGAATTATGCTTAGTACAATATAATAAAAACAATTCTGTCATTTTTATGCAAAATTGTTTCATTTTTCATATATGGTACGTTTGTGATCAGTATCAGACCAGATGTAATATCCCTATTACTGTATAGCTGGAAACAGCTTTAGGTTGACTTTTAAGGATCGACTTTCGGATAGGCGAAAAAAAAGAAACTGGTTGCACACACATGGGTTTAAGCATACGATGCACAATCACAAATTCTTGTTCACTGTAATGTAAACGTTAATAGACCCTTTGAGACAACCTGTTCAAAGTGTTCGCAAAAATTCTGTTCTTTTGTACAACCCTTTATTCACTTAAAGATGGAAAAAGATAAGTTGAATCTATTGCAATTGACTATCAAAGCGTTTACTTTTTTGTTTTGCAAAATACGTCTTTTGTGACATAGGTTTTCCACCATGCAATCTTCAACTATTGGCGAAATCTCATTCTGTTTTTTTTTAAATTTCAAGAATTAATCTGAACATAAGACCAAGTGTTTCTAATTTGCTTTGAACTAGTGCGCTCTCATAGCAACCTTTGAACTGCAAATCACTCAATTTATTACACTGATGCAGAGCCAATAAGTAAGGGTCTACGACAATAAAATAAATCTTTTTTCATTTGCGGACGACAGGGTTTGAACCCACATACACTAGCTTGGAAGTCAAATGCCTTAACAACATAAAATCAAGTGATTGAGATGGATTATTGTTACATTGAATTAGGTGCGTGTTGTCATATAAAATGAAATATGTTAAATGTGTGTTGCCATATAAATTGAAGTTGGTTAGATGTGTATTGTCATATAAAATGGAGTGCGTTGCAAGTGTGTTTTCATATAAAATGAAGTGGGTAAGATGTGTGTTGTCATATAAAATGAAGCGGGTAAGATTTGTGTTGTCATATTAAATGAAGGTAGTTGCATTTGTGTTTTTATACGAAATAAATGGGTTAGAATTGTATGCAGTCATATAAATTGGAATAAGCTACGATCGATTACATAAAATGAATTAAGTTAGATGTGTGAAACTATGAAATAAATGTGGGTTAGGCATGCATCATTATATATTTAAGTAGTGTTTTAGACTTGTGCAGTCAAATTAAAGAGGGTTGGATATGTGTATAAATTATAAATCAAAAGTAGTGGGTTAGGTGTGTGAAATCATATTAGGTGATTTGGGTTTCATGTGATATTTACTTTTCTTCTCTTTATGTTTTTTAACAATTACAACCCCTCACTAGATAACTTATTTGATTAAAAAGTGCAAAATTTAAAGTTTATCAGCGTATCTTATTCGCATCATGATGTGGCCAATTTCAGTTAATTTGTCTCATGTAGTGGTTTCAGTAGATTACGTGTGTGGGGGTGGTTGGATGTGTGTGAGGAGATTTTCTGCAACAAAAAGAATAACACGTGAAAACATACACGCATAGAGAGAGAGAGAGAGAGAGAGAGAGAGAGAGAGAGAGAGAGAGAGAGAGAGAGAGAGAGAGAGAGAGAGAGGTCGGAATATAATTTCATAATTTGGAATTTGGAAACTGAAAAACATGTGTTAGAAATGTGTGCAGCAGAATGCAGCAGTGAATCAAAAGAGTTTTAAAACCGTGGTCAATCAATGAATGAAAACAAAGCATTAGAATATAAAACAAATACTTTGAAATCAGACACAGAAAAAGGTAGAAAATGCAAACAGGGGTGTTGATATTGTTCGCGAATCAAAGTTAAAGTCTGCAAACAATAAAGTGGATGATAAATTGAAATAAAATCTTTTTGAGAGTGCAGCATCACCAATAAATCGTTATCCTGTTATTTTCTGCACAGACTTATCATCCATTAGTGCGTGTGGTGCAAATCTGTTCCACTATCTTCCAGACTTCGTTTGGTACTGCCTAGCTATCTATGTTTTCACAAAAGTAACTGAATTTCACAAACAGCTGTAACTTTAACGTTTTTAATTTATTTTTGGTAAAACAACCGTGAATGTGTCACAATAAGCCATGAGTTGAAACCCAAAATAAAGTACCATAGTGGTGTCAGCAATCAGTAGCAATCTTGCAACCTGTTGTTTGAAAAGACAGATACCAATGTTAATAAGCTCTTTAATATATTTACTAAATTTGCTTTAGAAAACCCAGAACTAGAAAGCCTTTGGTTGACGTGTGAACCATTACAATCATATTTTAACAGTAACTGTATGGCAGAAATTTGCAAAAATGCAAAATGTAAATTATTTTCTAACCACTCCCTGCATGCTTCTAGTTTTAATGCCGTGAATGATGGTGATGAATTTGAAATGAGACACATAATGCATATGCAAGGTCACCGCAACTTGGTGTCAATTCGAAGCTACAATTAAGTACTTTATTTTACCAATGTCCTGCATTAAGTTTATTTTTTTTTTATAAAAATGTTTCTTTGCTTGAACTTTTAATAATATCTGTGTCTATTGAAGGTATAGTTATAATTTTTTCGGTCTATGGAAATAAAATTACAATCATTCTTTATAAATAAATTCAAAAATAAATACAATATTTATAACATTATCCTTATCTTTTTATACAACTTTACACATGAAAGAAAGTACAGAACTGCGCATTAAGCTCAATGCAATGCAGCTGGACGCCCATGACAACCGCGGGTACCTTTGCGTTTCTTTCACATCCATTTCTAAATCGTAAATGTGTGTAGTACGTACATGTATCACTTTCATATATTTAAATTAATTTCAAACGGAGATTGCAAACACATCGGAATAGTACAACACACACTAAATGCGCGCGACTGCGCTTTAAAATATAAATTACGATGACTTCAAGCTTAGAGAGGGGCAAGATATGTCTGGACAAAAATGAGGCATCCGAGTTCGAAACGGAAATGTTAACCGGTACAAAAATATTAATCAATAACACGTTGTTGCCACTATCAACAATAATATCAACTGGTAGCCAACCGTTGATGTTCCTTTGCTTGAGTGGGGACATTTCTCTGTCATCGGCGTAACATATCCACAAATATGATATGATGCACCTGCAGGTTCACAAAACTCTAACTAGCTGTTGTCATCACGATCATCAATTATGACTGCAGATCTAAAGTCTTATCCTTCAAATTTAAAAACTTTAACTTTTGAAATAAAGAAAACAAATGACACCATCTACGTTAAGTTAGACAAATTTGGCAATGAACTAAATATTTGACCTAGTTGTCAGGAAACCGAAGTCAGAGGTTCCTAAGGGGTAATGACGTATTAAGTATGCGATAAAAAAAATTCCTCTATGAGATCACAGACGTAGATATATAATACAAGTACCAGTTGAATTTTGATGTGCCAGATGTGCACATTTCGGAAATTCATTCCTCATCAGTGACACTAAGACCGAGAAGTTTGATACATAAAAAATATAAGCCAAACAGTTGAAAATAATGAATCTAAAGTTTCAAATTGATATAAATCTAAATCCAGCTAAGGAATGCTTTGCATGAGGGAACAAACTTTAGTTTTAAATAAATTTCAAATTTTAGACGACTGAAAATTTTTATTAATTGTACATTTTCTGACAGCACAAATTTACAATGCTTGACTGTTTAAAAATTTAATTAAAAGTTTATAAAAGGGAAACACAGTAAGTGATTCATGAGTAGATGTAATGAACATAAAATTAAATTTCATTTAATAAATATTGTAATTTATTAACTTAGGTGAAGTCTATCTCTTCCTACCAAAGGATATCTTTATAGTTATTTAAGAGGTAAGAGACATATGTTACAAGCGAATACATGATCTTTTTGTGGTTTATCAAAGGAACGTAATGTTCAATTTACATTCCAGAAAATTCTGTTTCTGTTTTAATATTACAAAATTCTATAAGCCAACTACAATAAGAATGCAAAAGATGTTTACACGTAGTCAGAAGTTTGAAATGAATGATAGAAAATCCATGGAAGTACTCTTATAAATTATGATATATTGAAACAAAATATTGATATCTTTTGAACCATAGAGATTTTTTAAAAAAAAGTCTTATTTGTAACACATGATGAAAAGGCATATTTAAGGATCCTTAAAGCCTCCTTAAAGCTGCCTTAAATGTCTCTTTAAGGACCTTTAAAGGAGGCTTTAAGGATCCTTAAATATGCCTTTAAGGAGTCTTTAAGGACTCCTTAAAGATCCTTAATGGAACTGAAATTTTAAGGATCTTTAAGGAGGCTTTAAGGATCTTTAAGGAAAAAATTATATTTTTCCTTTTTTTTAAAAAGCAATGAAATATTATTTTTATCATCATCTTTTTTAAAAATTTATTTGAAAAAAACTTATTGCATTTATTAATTTTGAAAAAATGAAGTGATAATAAATTAATTTTCTTAATATAATTTTTAATCTCAAGTTTTTAATTTTGTATTTTATTTATTACATTCCTTGTTTTAGTTGGATGCTAATTAATTAAAAAGAAATTACAAGAAATTTTACAATTAAAATTTTCATTTGTTATCCGCTCTCACTGGGAATCGAATCCTGGTCCCTCAAGTTAGGAGTCCATCACCTTACCTATGTAGCTATGGAAGAGATGATACTGATGTTGATAATTATAAATATGTCCCTAACAATATGTAAATGAGATCACGTGACTGAAAGAAAGCAAATGGGACATTTTTAATTTATTTGTGAAAAATTTTCTTATATTTCTTTTAAAATATCTCTTACAAAAAAAGGATCAAACTAATTTGATTTATTTATTTTTATAAAATTTCTTATATAATTTGCTGCAGTCATAGAATTTTAATTGCATTAGATAAAATATGTGTTGATAGGAATGCATTCCAAAATTTACCTGTAATATACTGGTATCTCTAACATCAATCAGCAAGATGGTGTTTGATGATCAAGTGTATTAATCACTTGATTAATTAATGTTGATGACATCTGTTCTTTCTAATTCCTTTTATTTGAAAATTATTATTATTTATATGTAATAATTAGAGATGTAATTGATATAGAAGAAGCAGTATGTCAACTATACAAACAGCTCTTTAATTAGATAATTGGCCATAATGTCCAAAATAAATCAATAAATAAATAAATAATTAAATTACGGGTAAAATGAAATAAAATAAAATAATTAATTAATTGAATAAATAAATAAATAAAAAAATAAGTAAATATGGTTTTTCCGAGTCTATTTTTCAACCAAAAAAAAATTAACAGTAATTTTTTTTCTGGAATCTGCAGTACACATAATATACTAAGGTACTGGTAATATCATTCAGAAATTTTCCGGTGTGTGTGTGTGTGTGTGTGTGCGCGCGCGCGCGCGTGTGTGTGTGTGTGTGTGTGTGTGTGTGTGTGTGTGTGTGTGTGTGTGTGTGTGGAGGGATTACCTATTTTTTCTATTTTTCACCGTCAAATTGCAAATTAAATACAGAAAGAGATAATAGTCAGATATTGAATAAATGGGGGAGCTTTTTTTTTAAATTCATTTACGGGCAAGTCAAGAATTCAATGTACAAGAGAGAGAGAGAGAGAGAGAGAGAGAGAGAGAGTACTGATGACATTGATGGAGAGACAGATAAGGGATATCAGCGGAAACTAAATATTTTAAATAAAGAGATATAAGGAACTGAATAAGCTGAGAGAGAGAAAGAGAGGGGTGTTAGCGGAAACTAAGCGGGAATATTTTAGAGAGGGAGAGAGAGAGTATCCACTTGTGTTTCAGAGGGAAAGAGAGAAAATATCAGGAACTGAATACATTGAGGGAAAGAGAGATAGAGATAGAGGAAGATCAGCGGAAACTGAATATTTTAAAGAGAGAGAGCAGACTGAATATGCTGAGAGAGAGAGAGAGAGAGAGAGAGAGAGAGAGAGAGAGAGGGGTTCAGTGCAAACTATTTTAGAGAGAGAGAACAAGATCGGGAAGTGAATACATTGAGAGAGAGAGAGAGAGAGAGAGAGAGAGAGAGAGAGAGAGAGAGAGAGAGAGAGAATATATGATTATGAATATTCAGAGAGAGAGAGAGAGAGAGATAGAGAGAGAGAGAGAGAGAGAGAGAGAGAGAGAGAGAGAGAGGTTATCGCCGTTATTCCACTGCACTCCATCCTTATTGTAGAAATTCACATCCAACTGGGTAAAGTTTGTCAGTTCATGGTTATCTTCTGTGACTGGTTTCTTACTTTAATAAGTTCACTTCGTAACTTGTTTATGTTTAAAAAGAATAACCTTTCCCCTAATGTTCTTATTTTGTTTTAAATATTTACTTTACCAAGTCTTTTTTATTATGAATTGAAATTATTCGAAATCCGATATCATCTCGTGTCAGTTCCATATATGTCAATTCAAAGACACTAAAATGTGATTTCTCTCTCTCTCTCTCTCTCTCTCTCTCTCTCTCTCTCTCTCTCTTTATTTGCATATATGCAAAACACTATCCCCCCCAAAAAAAAATAAAATAAAATAAAATAAAAAATAAAATAAAATAATAAAATAAATAAATAAATAAATAAATAAATAAATAAAATAAAATAAAATAAAATAAAATAAAAAAATTAAATGTGACATGCTTAGAAGATTATTTTGCGATTACTTTTATTTCTTTAGTTAATGTACTTTTTAATGTTTTGATATTAAAATTGTCTCTTAAAGTCACTTCCGAAAACACACCTTTATTTCCAACACCCAGAGTTCAGGGTTAGGTAATCATTTTAACATGTATTTGACTTCATAGTGATTTCCTACCTTGATATGAAACTGCACATCAGAGTCGAAAGCCGCGCATGAAATCACCTGGGATCTATAATCAAACAAGTAATGATGTATACAATTAACAAATACCGTTAATTACTTTATGCTTACTTCCGATCTGATTAAAACACTGGTTGTTTACCTGTACTGTGAAAACTGCACATTTGTTATCTAATTCATTTATGAATTAGGAAACAAGTATTATTAGGAAACTATATACGGCTCCTCTTCAAAAACTTAATGTAGAAACTAGAATTCAGACAGGCGTTATCTATGTCTCCTATGTCGTATAAACTATAAAAATTCAAAATTTACTAAAAACAAATCATACTTTTTAACTGAACGAATTAAATAGCCATCGTTCCATTAATAATCGAAAAACAAAATTGAGTTTTTATGAATCATCTTTAAGGATCCTTAAAGCCTCCTTAAAGATCCTTAAAATTTCAGTTCCATTAAGGATCTTTAAAGCCTCCTTAAAGATCCTAAATATGTCCTTAAAGAGTCCTTTAAAGTCCATTAAAGATCCTCAAAGATGGAATGGCTTTCAGGCCCCTTTAAGGATCTTTAAGAACATATTTAAGGATCTTTAAGGATCCTCAAAGATCCTTAAAGGAGGGGTTGGTCTTGTGTAATAGAAATGGTTAATAGCGCCAGGTTGTACTAAGAAGTATACCATGCGATCAACTATAAATATGTTTCTGGGCTTTTTATGACATATATTATTTGACAGATTAAAAACAGTTTGCCTGATAAGTTTTATATACTTAATATAATGAAAATGTATTTAAAGGTTTACTAACGCATAAGTTGCCACGTCGTGCTATTTTAGTTACAAGGAAATGAAAACAAATTCACTGTCGCCAAAAACTTTAATCAATGTATTATAAGAAATACTTCCCCGCTGTATCCACAAAGGTTCAATTGTACGAATCACAAAATAGTTTGAAACAGATGTTGACTTGCATGAAGCTGTCGTTATCTGTATACATATATATATATATACTCAGTGAAATTGTTTTTAAAAACAAAGATTATATGTATTCCTAAGATCATTTTCGTTTTCTAAAAGGACAACATGATGAAACCTAAAATCATGTTCAAAATATTTTTGGCTCAAATTGTTTTCACTTCCTTTTTTGTTTTATTACATCATCGTAAAAGTAAGTACAAATGTTTTAAATATACTTTGTTTATTAAAACAAATATTTCAACTTTAACAAAAACATTATAATTTTTAGTTTCTGAATCTTACATAATGGATTATTATAATCAATTTATTATTAATTTCAAAACTAAATATACAATCAGTAGTGAATTAAATGTGTCGTGTTATAAAAACCTGTTTTTATTTCGATGCTATTTTATTATGTAATTTAAGACTAATAAGATAGTTTTTATATCACTGAAAACTGTTTAACCCTGTGTTATCTCCTAAGAATTATATTTTTTTAAATTCCACACTCACACCGGACTTAATTATACAATCAGCTTATTTTGATAGGACTGACTTGTTAAATCTATATTTAGTTACAATTGAATCATCGTTTAATCGTAAAGTTTTTGTAAATGTTTGTTTGATGCATTGAGTTTTCTCGTGTATAATAAAGAAACGGAAATCAATTTGTCCCATTTGGATTTTGTTCTTTTCTTTGCAGAATCTGTTGTATTTCTCGGTAAACACGATTTCTTGCTACCTACGTCACTGTTATTATGCCTGTAAAACTTCTGCACATGCTCCAAGCTGATAAATACATTTTATTGAGTTGCCCCAAGCATTTATAATTTTCATTTAATTTCAGCTAATAAGAATGAACTTCAGAAAATGAATCGCGCAAATCGTTACTACAACTAATTTATATTGATAAAAACAATTTTTAAAAAATCTTCAAATATGGTTAAACTTAATGCAGCTTTAAGTTCTTATAAAATCACAAAATACACTATTTTAAAAAACAACAAACTTAATTTATTATAACGATCCTGCGAATTTTTGACAGCGTCTGCAAGTTACAACACTTTGGTCCGACATGTACGCCGAGGCAGGTCGAGATCAAGTGCGGGATTTTCAATCTCGCCAAAGTCGATAAAACTCCCAACCTGTCTGATTTGTCAGATCTAGAATGTTATGAAATTGGAGAAGTTCTCCTCGGGGATCCCAGTTGACTATTCTTTTGACTAGTCTTCCGCATCAAAACCAAAGACAGACACTAGTATCAATTCAATCGGAACTTTAACTTCATTCGGGAATCTAAGAGAGACACACACAGAGAGAGAGAGAGAGAGAGAGAGAGAGAGAGAGAGAGAGAGAGAGAGAGAGAGAGAGAGAGAACTTTGTTGTAGAAATAATAATTAATACAACCTTGCACACACAAAAAAGAGAAACATGTCCGAATTTTTTTTTTAAAAAATTGAGTTAATTGTAAAAAAATTAAAAGTTTATAAAACGTTGTCTCTATTTATATGGGCTTCAAAAGCAGAATATCATTTCTTAATATATACAATATATTTTAAAGCAAAATTACAAAAATCAATGACCATGAGAAAAAACGGGTCCTTTAGGATGAAAAATTAATATTTTAGAGTGGCAGAAATTAAATATATTTAAGTTTTTTTTCTTCCCGTCTAATTTTCAGAATGGTGTAGAGAATATAGCAAGGATAATCATTTTTTAAAACATTAGAGGCTGAAAATTGAGAATTTCTATGCAGCAACGAATCAAAAGATTTTTAAAAACGTAGCCAATCAATGAATGAAAATAAAGCAATTGAATATTAAACTAATACTTTGAAATCACTTGAAATCGGACACAGAAAAAATTAGATTACAAACGGGTGGGGGGGGGGCGTTGATATTGTTCGCGAATCAAAGTTAAAGTCTGCAAACAATAAAGTGGATGAGAAATCAAAACAGAATCCTTTTGAATAGCGCAGCATCACCAATAAATCATTATCACTTGTGAGCTATTAAAGTCATATTTTAACAGTAACTTTATGGCAGATTTGCAAAAATGCAAAACGTAAATAATAGTCTAACCACTCCTTCCATGCTATTAGTTTTCAAGCCATGAATGATGATGTTGAATTTAAAATGATACACATTATGCATGTGTCAGGTCGCCGCAACTAGGTCTCATTTCGAGGCTACAATCGCCAGTTTTTATCAGCCCAGAAACAAATAATAAACTAGAGATTGTAACTGGGATACCAGTTACGTATGATTCCCCACCATCCATAATCTATATATTGTCTAAAATATACACCTGCTGATGGACTGATCTCGAGATGGATCGATAGTACGTTTTTTGTTAAAAGAAACCAATTGAATCTGCATGTTTAAATTTATAATTCGAAATGTATGTAAATTTTACAAGTTCAATAGATCAGAATCATGCGTTCTGTCTTCTAACATAGACCCTATCCATTAATTTGGCAATTACAATTAGCTGGTGTATTTTGATTGGACAAGTATTCAACTTTGATTGATAGCAAATCTATTTCACGAACTGTGAGGTGTTTAACCAACAAATTTGATTGACGGGTGTCATGTCTGTGAAGTAGCCATAATCTACATATTTGATTTAATGGATAATTGATAAAGAGATTAAAGCAATTATACCTATCAAAACATGTAATAATGCTATTGAATTTGTTAACAATTCTTTGAATAGGAATTTAATCCTGTAAAATTGCCTTAAGAAATGAAATCAAGTATGCCATAAGATAGTGTTTCTTGACTGAGGGTGGGTGTTAAGAATTCTGGCTTCCCACCCCTACCCTCTCTTGAAAAGGATTTCCTGGAGGTTTTTATCACTCTTTTCAAAAGTCCATAATGAAAAAGAAAATATACAGATGAGTGGAAAGGATTTTAACTATTTAAAAGCTATACATGTACATAGCACTACCCACAGTGGGAAAAGACCTTAGATGTCCTTTATTAATATCACCATATTTAACTTTTCATAAGGAACCAGAAAATACATAAATAAGGGGTGGGGATTTCAATAGTTTAAAATTAACTTAGCACCACCCAGCCCTACCCTTCAGTGGGAAAGGACCTTAGGTGTCTTTGATAAGTGTCATTCTTTTCATTTTATCATTAGGAACCAGAAAATATATACTTTAGGGGTGGGGATCTCAACAGTTTAAAAGTTATGACAAAGCCCTATATATGGTTTTATAGCACACTGCAAAGTGTTTAAGGAAAAATTGGTGATTTTTGTTTTTAAGACCCCATCTTCCTAGTCCCTCCCCCAATAAATACACATGGATGTAAAAACTTTAATGGTGCAGGAACCTTTCCTTAAATTTTGAACGAGATTGAATGATGCGTTTAACTTGTTTTGCAGTGCTGATAAAAATTTGATATATTTTTAACAATTTAATACATAGTAACTGAGAATTTATTAAGAACAAATTCTGTATGTGAGAAAGATGTTAGTCACTTAATTAACATGTAGTTCATTAACATTCAATCATTTTTGTTTAGTGCTTAACTTTATACATGAATTCAGATTACCCATTTTTATCGGGCGCTCATATATCTGAGAAACTGAAGAAGAAAGAAGAAGATTCTGTAAGAGTTATCTCTCTTTGTACGTATTGGACAGAAAGATGTTTCGTATTAAATTACGGAATTTACACGCACCGACCGCTGAGCCGTCGAGATAAATTGGATCATTTAACAATATCTACCAAGATAGCAGATTGTTGGTACCAAATTTCATCGAAACCCATCATACCGTTTCCGAGTTCTGCACCGGACAATTTTAAGGAAAAAATAAAAAATTATAATAATAATAATAAGAAGAAGAAGAAGAAGAAGAAACAGAACGAAAACAATATGATTCCCCACCTTTGGGTGGGGAATCATAATAATTCACTTTCAAAGATGACATGTTTACACTTTACTGATACTTCTATTCAGTTTTCGCGAACTCCGTTGACCGCATCAGGCGTTTTTTTTCATATTCCTGTCAATTGTTATATTTAATTTATTTTATTTAATTTAATTTATCATTTCAAATTGAAATCACACAAAATACTCTAGCCTCCGTTTTAATCTCCAATTCAAGCTTCAACAATTAATATTTCAGTTTTTTAACGATGAACAGGAATATTGGTGTCGTCAACATAAAATTAAAAATGTCAAAATCCATGCACACAGAAAAAGTATTTCTTGTAATATTTATTAAAAATCGCTAGTTATCAGTTATCTTTTTACTTATGTTGAATTCATATTTTGTTTTGGTTTAAAATTAGAAGGATTGGAATTAATATTTTATAAATGATCCAAAGGTAATACAAAATGACCAAATTATATCGCGATTCCGCACGTTATGACAAGTACACATTATTTTTATGTTATCCCTAGATAACTAAAATAATATTAATGCTGACTTTAAAAAACCTACTTCATCACTCAATCAGACAAGTTTTTCAAATTATTTTATCATTTCTCTATCATGAGCACTCCTTTATTTTCTAAACATTTAATACTTAAAAAGTAATTATTTTTGTTTCCCTTATACTTATAGACAACATAAATATATAATACAAATACCAGTTAAATTTTGATGTTCCAGATATGCACATTTTGGAAATTCAGTCCTCATCAGTGACACTAAGACCGAAAAGTTTAATAGATAAAAAATATAAGTCAAACAATTGAAAATAATGAATCTAAAGTTATACAACTATTTTAAAATGCGTGTTTTAAAAAATGCTAATGTTTATTTTCAATGAGCTTCTTTACCACTAGTTGCTAAAAATGGAATAGTTGGGGGCTCTTTATTAGTATTTAAACATAAATATTGAATACATATGCTGTGGTCTAAGTTGGAAGATTTGTAATAATTTGCCGTCAAATATGATTGTTTTTATCGCATTGTCTTTATTTTTTTTTTTTCACAAACTATAGGTTTTTGATGTACTTATGCGAAAACATATAGTAAGTTCACAGTTTTTCAAGTAAAAAAATTTGCTTTTGATAAATTTTTTCAATGAAATTAATAAGTTTTAAATTTCACTATTAAATTTAAAAAAAAAACAGTCATTTTATATTGTGTAAGTAAAAGTTTGTATAATAAATGATCAAAATTACATAAATATACTTTTAAACATAAATATATACAGGGCGCAATAAGTTAGACTGATTACAATATAGGAGCAATTCCAGCAATTATTCTTTTATAGTAGAAAAAATTATGTAAACTATAAACAGAGATCAATATTACAGTTGGAAAGAGTCAACAAGTCACAATATACAAAAGAAAAGAAAATGCAAAAAGTCATATATAAGACTCAAGATGGAGTAAAAGGTATAAAAAATAGAGTAGTGGGGAGAATTTGTATGGTTTATTTTAGACATAGGTTTATCACTACGCGGTTTGATTTAAAAATGAAATATGTACGGCGCGATTTGGTGCCTTTCTAAATGGTTAAATTTGTACTTTTATATTTCTAAAGCAAAATCGGGATTGTTTAAATCTGAAATCTAAAAAAGTTAGACTTCAAAATGCATGAAAAACAGTAAGATATTGTTATTGTGCAGTTCCATACATTTGAAAAATATTAGATCATCTTTCCCATTAAGAAGTTTTCTTTGTTATACTTTTTATCTTAATATTATTCTTTCCTCTAACAGCTCTAATGTTTGTAGCATTATGTAGTCTTTGCATGTTGTATGGTTTATCTATTCCTTATCTGAAAGGCTGCATTTTCAAAAAAAAAAAAAAAAAAAAAAAAAAAAAAAAAAAAAAAAAAAACCACGCAACACCTGCGAATTTTACAATAAAACTGTCATCGTTCGATTTAAGTTTGTCTATTGAATGTTTTATCATCTGTAGGTGTCTTGGTTGTGTTAACACATGTTAATTTTCCTACAGTAAGTTCACATGTTTAACTTCAATTGTCAGTTTTCCTAGTCTTCTCTCTCAAAATAGTAATGTTTTAAACGGTCAGCGAAGCAGACGGTGTTCGGAGTTGGAAGAGACACGTATCTTGTCATATGTGTTCTCTTCATTTATAATTTACCTCTTCGTTTTCTTTCAAAAACCTTCATTTTTAACGACTGTTTGACAGAAAGGGTTTCAATATAATGTTGCTCACACAAAAGCTCTGCTTATCATTGGCATTTGCCAAGTAGAATTTACAATTTGTTTTGTATTTTAGATTCTACCCGCTGTCTGAATGTCGAGAGAATCAAGAGGTAGGAGCAAAAATGCAATCTAACAAATTTAACGGTAAGAATAATGCTTAAACATAAACCAGACATTTTTCATGAAAATATTCAGATATTAAGAATTTCTTGAAGACTTTCTCTCTTTTACTAGATTTATTCTAGGATCTTTTCTAAAATTCGGAATGTATATTCAACATATATTTCTAGACTTTGATAGCCAAAGAGGTTTTTATAAAATTTCTGCATTTTTACTAACATTTAATCAAATATCTTAAAACTGATTTTTTTGTTTATTTATTTATTTATTAATTTATTTTGGAATTTTGTAGCCTTAACATTTTGAATTTATGGAGTCTTATAATCATTTTTCCAGGTTTTTTTGAAATTCCCCTCTTGTCCTAAATAATATATGGAGATTCAAGTTTTTAGCTAAAGTTTTATTGAAAATCATCGCCATTCTTAGCCTTGGGAACATTATTTTATGGATCACTCCCCCATCAATGCCAGTACTGCACTGATTTAGAATAAAACTGACATAAACAATTTGTAGGTGTAAGTATGTGCTTGGTACAGCCATTACAATCAAAAACATCAAACAACGACTTCAAGGTAAATACTAAATGTAAAGTCTATAGTGTATATGTTAGTTTGTTTTATTTTTTATATTTTTAAATGAGCTAAAAACCCTCCCGGTCATTTTACAAGCAAAAGTAAAATTAAAACATTTAAAAAAAAATCCAATTAATTACGACAACCAAATTATAATCAAACAACTACAATTTAACATTGTTTTTTAATTGTAGCCAGGCTGTAGTACTGTATATAGCTATCTCTTAATCATTGTTTAAAGGCAAGGCTTGTCACACAGTCGTTCGTTTTTTTTTTTTAAATTGCATCATTAGAAATTAAATTGCTTAAAAGCAAATAAAAAAAGCGATTTAAAGGACACTATTGGTTCTAAAATAAACGGGATGGTTAAGGACTGTGTGGTATAAAAAGCTGCGGACATTTGAAAAAGTATCGTTGCAAAGTCGGGCATTTAATAATCAGGTCCCATAAATGTTGATCATATTTCCAGATTCTTAATGAACTGTAATTTGGCTTTTTTATATTGAGTTGCTGTTACAAAATGCATATTTAACTAAAAAAAATATCTTAATTATTTATTTATTAGTTTTTATTTCATTTTACTTTATTTTAAAACATCTTTAAACCCGTTATATCTTCATACTGTGGTTTAGATCTCTTAGAGCCTTCTACTTGGACCAATAAAACGGGGGTTTAATACACTGAAACCCCTCGACTTTACATCTTCAAGATTTTTAATCCTACACCCAACGATCTGCTGTCAAAACTTAATGGAGGATCCCCGATTCTCATTTCCATTGCAATTTAAGGACGCCCACTTACCAATAACCGAGCAAATAAGCGCCGTATTATTTGAAATAAGAGCCTTGGTGGCCTAGTTGTGTACAGAACGCGCTTATGGATTACATTACATTACAACTGTCACAAGTAAAGGTTTCAAAAACACGTTGAAAATTAAATGATATTAAATGACATTTTTTCTAAAATAGTGTATGGTATTGAAACCGTTGAAACGTTAGATTTGTTCTTCTTCCAAACCTCTATCAGTGAATATCTCATTTGTCAATTTATATCATAAATATATGCGTGGTTAAGTAATACATATTCAAAGTTTAAAGTTTTGAATCTCCACGCCCGCCCCGTCCTATCCATGACCCTTAGGTCAAGAGCATAAATACCATTGATATAACAGCTCAATCAATCTACGTGTATATGTATAGGTTGAGATAATTGGTTTATAAAAGTGTTGCCACTCTCTCTTAATTTTAAACTCCTAATTATAGGATTTATATGAAAGTTGCATACCATTATAATTAAGGTATATATGTTTGACGATTGGAATCTTAATCGTTGAAATTTATAATTGTTCTTTCAGTCCTATTATCAGTTATTTCTATATTTGTTTGAAACCTGTCATTGACCTTTTTCAACATTTTTTTCGATATGCTCAACTAATAACAATAACAATTACATGGGAACTATAGTTCATATACGCGCGGAAAACCTACATTTCTCTTTTTATTTGAATTTAGTTAGATCGGATAATGATATAAACTGTACCCATCTGGCTTTCATAGATGTGGTCATTCTAATAAATGGTTTTAAAATACTCATTTTGACCTGAAAAATAAAAATAATACATGTAGTAGCTTAAATCTTTAAATTTAAAAATTTCTCTTTATTAACGTGTCTTTATTAAACTTTTTATTTAGAAAATTTAATATACAAGGCTATATATTTTTAATGAAATGTCAGTGGCGCAACACTTTGCTTTGTTGTAAAATAACTTTACAAAAAGTGAAGATTCAGTGAAACAAAAATAAATGTAGGTATGTGTTTCTTCTGAAAATGTTTAATTTCCATGCCCTCGAACCTTAAACACATTTTAATATTTTTTTTTAATTTGTACCTGATAGTTCATTAAAGCCAAGTGATTTTCAAACAAAACTACATTTTGACCTTTGACCTTCTGATTGACATTTGGAAATAAGCTATTGTAAAAATACAACAGAAATCTAAAGAAATCGTCTAATTTTTTTTTTTTTTTTTTTTTTTTTTTTTTTTTTTGCACATTTATGCAGTGTTTTAAAAAATTCAGCAAGACAGTAAATCCTTATGTAGTGTAAACTTGCAGTCCGTGGTAACTGCTCAATAAATATGGTTTTAGAACGACTTATTTAGCATTAAATTGTCCTAGTACTGACCTTTAAGCTTCTGTATTAGATTTTTTTACAATCAATGTAGGTTTCTGGGAACTTTTTTTTTGATTATAACACTTTTAAATACTGAATAAAAAGAAAAGTGACGCATGGGGAGCAGGATAACGGTATTTGCGACAGTAAAATTCACGTTTTAAGGTCGGAACTCTTCAAGTGCAGAACAGTGCAGAACAATGTAAAACAAATACAGTACACAATAAATACGACGTAAATTGACGAAGATTCCCACTGTTGCGGTTAGGGTTCATGTTTGGTACATATGCATCACTAATGCATCAATTCGAATATCGTTACCCAAAATAAAAAAGCTCTATAATTTTTCATTTATTAAGCATCAAATTATTGTTTGAAATACATAACAAATATAAAATGTAGTTCTATAAAGAATAGAAAATATCTTTGTGTGCAAGAATAAATCGTCGGTTATGGTGCCAGACAAATGTAGGTCATTTTGTTGTTTACTGTTGACTAATGTGGTAGGGCTTCTGAAGTAAAATTCGGCAGTTCCGGGTCATGGAAATTCTCAGCTCTAAATTGTGTTTTATAAACAAAAGCACATGTACCGGCGCGTAGGAATACGTCATCCGTCATCGTAACCTAGACAGAACGCGACATCTTAAATCCAACCGTAAAGCGGAAATTTTACTACCGTCAGGATCCAATCAAATTTAAGTTTTAAAACTGTTTGCATTAGAATGTTAATTATTGATTTCTTTTTTTTTCAATTACATGGACATGAATATATTTTCAGCATGATCTCTTCAGAATGCTTTGTTATACCTTTTTTCAGATGCATATGTATAAGACATACCTAAAATTGGGAAAACCTGTTGGTGCTAGTTCGTTTTCTGTTCAATTTCATGTATTATGTCTTTTCCGAATAATTTTTAAAAATATTTTTAGAGTTCCACTTCGCCCAATGAGCTGGTATTTCTGGAAAGAAGAAAGCATTTAGAACATATTTGTTTTTCAAGAAATAAGACATCTGAGCGGACTGCACAAACAATAGGGACGCATGATGGCAAGCTGACCATTTGCCTCGTACAAAAGTCTGGTTGTACAAGTTGGAGTCGATTAATTATTTTTATAAATAAAGATAAAGAAGGGGTAAATTCACCTCTTGATATCAGCAAATTTACAGTTCATCATAAGACACATTGGTATAAGCACATGTTACATCGTAATAATAACTCTCATATGAGAGTTATTGAAAATTCGACACGAGTCCTGACAGTACGAAATCCGTATTCAAGAATTTGGTCTGCATATGTAGATAAATTTGTTTTGCCAAATTATTGGGGATATATGGGAAAACGTTTAATGAAAACAATTAGAAAAAATGCATCTGAGAAGTCTTTAAAATATGGTCATGATGTAACTTTTTCGGAGTTTGTGGAATACATTTTACCTCTTAAAGACCCCCATTGGGCTCCTGCATCTACACTGTGTGACCCTTGTTTATTTCATCCTTTTTATATTGCAAAACAAGAAACGTTTTCATCCGACATGAAGTATATTTTAAGACAATTAGTATATAACATATTTTCCGGAAAAACAGATTTGGCAACTTTTGAAATACTAGACCAAATTGAGTATGTATTTCATGTGTCTGAAAATTTCAAACATTCTTTGGAAGGCATGCAACTTATTTTTTCACGTTTATGGAGAGCTTTTCAATATTACGGATTTATACCAGATGGACTCGAATTTCCACAGGCAAAAGTTTACTGTCTGGAATAAAACTGCCGTGACTCAACTCTTTATTGAGGAACACAACAAGTGGAATGTATCGAAAAATGTGTCAAAGAAGCAAAAACATTCGCTAATGACACAAGCCTATAGATCAATACCGTTATCTATACTAAAAACTTTTCAGCAAAAGTATAAAAATGATTTTGAATTATTTCAATATGATAGTGAACCCGCGGATATTTTTACGGATCTGTTGAATTTAACTGTTTTGTGAAATTCTATGTAGATGGAAAGAAGTTACTTCCTCAGATAAAATGCATTGCATATAAAAACTAGTTAAAATTAAACGCTCTTCGAAACAAGCGAGATTATGCATTTCTAAGAAGTGTGTCAAGAATCGTATTTTAGCTCGCCCAAGCAAAAAACTCATAAGCTTTTGCAGCGGTTCGCTGTCCGTTGTGTATCGTTCGCCATGCTTTCCCTTTTCTAAGATTTTAATCTTCTTTAAAAATACTGGGTCAAATTTGATAATACTTAGTACTTAGCCTTAGTGAAGGCCTTTTTGGTTTGCACAACTAAAAGTGTTATGTACACTTTGTCCCATAAGGTAAAAAAGTGTTACACAAGAACAAGAGATTTACTTAGATATATTATTATAAACATTTTAAGATCACCTAAGTTTCGGATTTGCACAAAACGTAGCCATTGTTATCGAAATGGGAGAACGACAAGGCACTCAGGAGTAAATCTGCTAATAATATTACCTCTTTGTCAATTTATCCAGAAAATTAAACTTTTTATTAAATATATGTAAATACGAATACATGTATACCGTATTTTGCCGCATCGTTGGCTTAATGATAGAGCGTCCGGGATGTTGCGAGTTCGAACCCTGGATGGCCATAAAAAGACTAAAATTTAAAATACTTTCTGGTCTGGAGCTCGGCATTTCGAAGACAGAGTGTCGACCAGGTACTTGAATAATGGACTTAGGTAGTGTTGTGTTCGTCTGAGACACACTGACTCGATGAGCTAGCACCTTACGAAAAAATCGACCTGGGTACGCGCTAGACCACGACCATAATACACTCGCACATGTTTTTTTCTACCACATTTTAGGTACAAATTGTTCAACAAAACTTATTTCCCCTACAGTTGAAAGAGAACCTCTTGCGAGATAGAAACCGGTAATAAAAAAGTCTCATTAAATTCAGTGATTTATGTCATGTAGTTGAAGATAAAGTACATCAAAGTGAAATAAATAAATTATTAATCTATTTATATTAACTTTTTTAAACTTTTAAACATTTATACTTTTCTTGAATTAAAACTTCATGACAAAGTCTATTAGAGTGAGAAATGGGTTTAAATTATTCTTTTTTTTTCATTGTAAAAGTAATCTTTATGCAAAACTACTAAACACATTGTACTTGATTGATAATGATGTTAATTAAAATTGCAGTAGCATAGTAAAAATGATGTGTAAGTACATAATCTGCTCTTAATATTACCTAATAAAATTAAATTGAAGTTACAATTTTTTTTTAATATTTTGGAAAAACAGAAAAATGCACACTTTATGGAGGTTCATTGTGTCTGTTATGGTGATCGGTCAAGATCAATCTGGTATCATGGAATTCAAAGATTCAACCTTTTCACCCGTCAACGAAAACAACAGCAACGGGTATTGTTTTAAAGGTATCAACTAATTGACATGCATTTGTTGTGACATTTTCATGTTCAACAAAATTATCAACAGTTCGCTAAATTACAACGCCAATGCCATCTACCGGTCTACCGGTCTATACGTGGGCAGCCCCCGAATAACCCAAAGAAAATCAAATAACCGCTAAGGATTACCATTTCACAAAACAAAGCGCCTAAGTAAGTAAACAAAATTTCTGATCGATATTGAGAAATAAGTACGTTTCTTTATATAGCTAACACGAGTATCTCTAATGTACTAAAGTACTAAAATTGTATGCACCTTAATTTCTGATGACGAGTCTTTTAAGATTATCTGATATAGTGGAAAAGTTTCTTGTTATTGTGTAATGATATCTGCCTTTTAATGAAACCAAATTGCATCCTTTAAATTTTGCAGTTGTAATTTTCAGAAAAGTCCTTGGTAACGACAAGTTTTAAGATTTGACTGAGGCCTGTATAAGTTTGGATTGGTTAAAGATGCAAAGGCCACGAAGACTTTTTTTTCCATATACACTTTTAGCTTTCTTACTTACAAATGGATCTGTCCTAAGCATTTGATTGCCTTCCTCATGACCTCTTACTACTTATCAAATGCTGCAACCAGCTTTCTTAGAAATTATTTAAGTAACAGAGGTCAACAAGTTAAACCTTGTTCAAGTTTTAGTGAATTTGTCACATTGGTTAGGGAAGTCCCTCAAGGCTTAATTTTAGGACCCTGCTTTTTAGCATTTTTATAAATGATATTTTTTTCTTGTTGAAAATGGTGTTTTATATAATTATACAGACGAAAATACTCTTTCTTTTATACATAAATACCCACTTTTTATGAAAACTGTTTTAGAAACCGAAAGAATGTCTGTTAGATTGGTTTGATATAAATGTTGTGCAAACAAATCCAGATAAATTCCAATTCATCTGCTTAGGAACCAAAGCAATTAAAAGTATTACCTCTTTTAATGTTAGTAACACTGTTATTCCCTGTGAGAAAGAAGTAACACTCCTGGGTGTAGGTATTGACAATAAATTAAATTTTGATAAACACGAGACGAATACTAGTATATGCAAGAAAGCCTCCAGACGGCTAGCAGTTTTAAAGCGTATTGGCAGATTTTTAACAAAACAAGGCAAAAAGATTATTTTAACTCTTTTAACTCCCCGAGGGTATCCATAACTCAGTAGGCAGTACTTTGTGCTGTCAGACAATGTACCATTTAGCAAAATTTTCAGTCCAAAATTTGAAATTTATTTAAAACTAAGGTTTGTTCCCTCATGCAAAGCATTCCTTAGCTGGATTTGGATTTATATAATTTTGAAACTTTAGATTCATTATTTTCAACTGTTTGGCTTATGTATTTTTTATGTATCAAACTTTTCGGTCTTAGTGTCACTGATGAGGAATTAATTTCCGAAATGTGCACATCTGGCACATCAAAATTTAACTGGTATTTGTATTATATATTTACAACCCCTGAGCGGGTACCGCTGCTGGTGGAGTAAAACTCCCCGAGGGTATCCATAACTCGGTAGGCAGTACTTTGTGCTGTCAGACAATGTACCATTTAGCAAAATTTTCAGTCCAAAATTTGAAATTTATTTAAAACTAAGGTTTGTTCCCTCATGCAAAGCATTCCTTAGCTGGATTTGGATTTATATAATTTTGAAACTTTAGATTCATTATTTTCAACTGTTTGGCTTATGTATTTTTTATGTATCAAACTTTTCGGTCTTAGTGTCACTGATGAGGAATTAATTTCCGAAATGTGCACATCTGGCACATCAAAATTTAACTGGTATTTGTATTATATATTGTATCAAATTGTAATTATTGCCGTATTGCATGGCATTTCTGTGGACAAAAGAACACTATGAAAATGGATAAAATTACAAAAAGGGCAGTGCGTTTAATTACCGAATATATTTGAAACGCATATACACATTTTAATGCCAAGTAATAGACTTAAATATAGCAAAAGAAGTTTTTAAAATTAAAAAAGTTATCACCAGAATATATAAATAATCTTATATCTTTTAAAGATACAGTCTATTATTTTAGAAACATCAATAAATTAGCCACGCCACAAGTAAATATCACAGGGTATAAACTAAGATCATTTCTGTATGAGGCAGCCCGATTGTGGAACAGTCTCCCAAATGATATTCGATAAGCTGAATCCTACAGGGATTTTCAGAGACTGTTGAAAAATTGCGATTTCTCATACTGTAAATGTACTTTATGCAAGCAAAGTTAGTTAAATATTTTTTTTTATTAACCAGCTTTTTATTACTGAAAAAATTTTAAGTTTTTGCCAAATTATTTTTACCTATTTATTTATTTAGTAAGTTAATTTTTTTATGATCATAATAATACATTATCTTTTTACCCTCTTTTAGTAAACTACAAACCCCTTATCTTGAATTTTAATTCGAATGCCTCAGTTTTGTTTTATTTTATTTGTAATTATGGTTTTATTATTTTCATGCATGGCTCTTTTTTATTATTTTATATCTGCAAACATTATTTATGCATGCTTTTGTGTTATTGTTATTTCATGTTGTAATATGGTATTACAATTTACTCAATTTATTTAAATTTTCTTATGTTTGTCGAAATACAAGCTCTACAGAGCTTATGTTAATCTGTTATAAATATTAGACATAAAATAAAGTTTCTTGAAGCTTGTATTATTTGACACTTTTTTTCTATTTTTCTGTGTGACTTATTGCCCGCTCATTTGAGATCAGAGATTATATAAAAGACTTATCTTCGCATCCACAAGTGCATTTCTTTTGCATTTTTATGTTTAAAATTGCCGTAAATCTTTGTTGATAGCACGGTTAATCTGTGATTTGTATTACTCCTAGGCTGTAGAAGCTGTCATCTCACGGAGAGTTACAACGCCATTAACTGTATGATGTAAGAACAAAATCGTCTCAATTTCCAAAAACACTGCATATAATATAACCAGTCAATATTTTCAATAATAAAATGTATATGTAGCTTCTTAATTGTGTCACTAAGAAACCGCCTAGATTCGAATTCCGCTCGGGCCCATCCAGTGTGAAAAAAAAAAGATTTTTAGTTGGCTTCACACTTTTACCATTTCATCATAGTAAGAACTGCTCCATATAAGAAAACGAAGCTCACTTTGTAATAATTAAACAATGACCAAAGTCTTTCACCAACCCAATATTTTGAACTCACCTCCCACGTCCAGTTTGCTCCATTGGTTCGTGAAAATGTGTTATGTCACATCCGCAATCTTTCATCTATATGCGAGTTTTATTAACTTCTTAGGACAGTTTTTGTTGGCTTGAGTGTACTATCTTGTACTCTCTGAATTTTTGTTAAGATGCTAGCTAACTGAGCCAGTATCCTATAGCCAAGGATAACACTCCCTTTCTTCACACTAGGTAATCAAGTCAATACTCATCTTCTCATAAGGTAGTATTGTTGTTAATTCAGAGGTATGACCTGGCTAGGCTTGGTACGAATTAGCTCCCGCTCTTGAGACGGACCCTCTACCAGTAAACCCCCAACACGGTAAGAGCCATCAATAAATGCCATAGTCTTATTCACTTTAAAAAATCTGAAGTGAATTAATCATGCTTTTAGAAATGGCACATAATAATACAATATATTTTAAACTGTGTAACAAATTATCAATTTAACCTCTATACTTGAGCATTGGGTAGTCTAAAGTGCATGTGAACATTGATTTATCACAGTTCTTTCGACTCTCTTGATCCCAATTCCTTTTGGGAAGACCATATTGTATAATAGTTTGTAAGTTTGTTTTAGAAATGTCGACTGAAACTCGATTTTCTCTAGCATCCCAGAACTAGGCTGCATCGATATAAGTTGAAAAATTGTGACTGGGGTATAAAACACTATTACTCAAATTTTCCTGTTCTTAATTATCTTTCTGAAAGTTCATTTTATCATTCCAGCAATTCAAATCATTAAAACAAACTGCTAATTAAGCGTCATTTTACATCATATTTAATCAAAGTACATTTATTTTTGTAAGTTAGGCGAACTTATTTTGACAGAATAAATTCTTCAAACACAAATTTTGATGCTTAACACGCCTAATCATGATTTGTGGTTTGTTGTAAAGACAAATTTGGCAGTTAAAATTAGCTGAAGCATTTTTATTGGTCAAGTATATAGCTTTGATAAACAGCAAGTTAACTATGAAGTGTGAAGGTTGTAACCAACCATTTGATTGACGTGTGATGACTGCAATGTAGCCAGAAGCTACATATGTAATGGATAATTGACCACGGGATTAAAGCAATTATACCCGTGAAAAGTATATAATTATTCTATTAGAGGAGTTACATTTAGTTGAAATTTCACTTGATGTGAATATTCAGTTTTGTTTGTATAACTTGAATAAACAACCCCTTAATTGATTTAATCCCTTGTCAAAACAACACTGATCATTGGCAGAAGCTCCTCCCACGAATGAACAAGTGATCACATAATTTAAAGGAAAAATGACCAATCACATTATTCTTTTTCCTAATGAGGGCCACAGGCGCTTGAAGCCATCCTATGACAGAAAAAAGGTGTTAAAATTTTAAGAAATATATGTGAAAAATATTTTAAAAAATTAACAAAAAAATAAAGAAAATCACATATTACCGTTTTCTCAAAATTTTGATCCTGGGGTATACTTATATATTATAAAGGTAACACAGTCAGTCCAATCTGAATTTTCACCCAACCTTAGTTTATCATCCATATCTCCATGAAATTTTAACATATTTTTAAAATTCTTTCTGCATTATATTACAAAATTTTCTTCTTTCTGTTCTATTTGATCATTTCTTAAAGCTAGATTATTGCATAGGCATCACAAACTCTCCCAAGAGAGAGAGAGAGAGAGAGAGAGAGAGAGAGAGTAACACCGTGTATCATTTCATTACATTTTATTCACACTTTATATTAATAAATATTTTAATTTTATATTCATTTATTAATATTATTATAGTATATATTTAATTGCTTGATTATTTGTATTAACTCGTAAACTCATTGGTCAATTTTGATCATATTTTCACTATTAATCAGTAATTGTAATACACGTATAGTGTTACTTGATGAACACTGAACTGTGATATACAAAGCTAATGTTTTAACTTTGTGTATGTAGTGGCTGTATCACAGCATAAAATTCAAGGTTTTAAATTAATTAATAAATTTCTGGGCCTTTTTGGTTTCGATACAATTATGACACTAAATACATTGATTTCTTTTTACTGGTGCATTTGACATTTCCTCGAATCTATTTCATGGAACACCTGCACTTTTGTATCTTGTCAATTTCAAAACTTTCCTGCTCAAAAACTTTGACAGTCTGCAACATCATAATTTAACATGGCTATCTGGAGACCATTCACTAATATACCTACTGAAAAAGAGAAATTGGAAGAAGATATTGAATCTTCGGAATCAACATCAACAGCTAGCAAAAAAGTTCAAAAGATTCTTATACAAATGAAGAAATAGAAGCCTTCCGACAGGCAACACAAAACCATGGAAATAACTGGTTGAAGGTGTTAAATGACATGAGAGAAAAAGCAGAATTTTCTGAATTTGCAAAAGCTATTTACACTGATGATGATACAAAAAAGGACTGAGGAAGATTTAGAGGACTGATAAAGAAAATTAGGAATTTTCTAGCTGAAGGATCATCATCAACTCCAGGACCATCAAATAGAGAAACAAGAAATGTTTATTCCACAAAAAATATGGGCCCCAAGGAAATTATCGATAAAACACAAAATGTGCAAAATGAAGAAAGAGCTGACCCTGTTGCACAGGAGACATCTGAAAAGTAAGATTTAATTTATTAGCAATAGTACATATTTGATAATTTGCTTTTCTTCTTTAGACAAACTATCAGGTTGTCAGAATCTATAATAGTTTCATTTTCTTGCAGTATTTGTTGTGGGTTCCCTCTCTAAACCACAAAAACAAGAGGCCCATGGGCCTTAATGCTTTCCTGGTGATATTTCTAAAATTGTTTGCAAAGTGCAATAGACAATACATGTATATTAATTACAGAAAACAGAAAAGTTTTCTCAAGTCTAAAACTGCCACAATCAAAAATATCTAGTCTCATTTCATTCATAAGTATTTAATCTGCATATTGTAATCATTTCACTATATTTATGTAGCTATGTCCTTTACCTTTAAACCTATGACCTTGAAACATATATCAAAATGATTGTCATTTCAATATCTACAATATTCTAATATACATGCCTATACAAAAAGTTAATTGTTTTCAGGCTAATTCAAGATTTCAGTATTCTCGAGCATAAAAAATATTTTTTCAGGGACAACAACTCCTACATGAGTTAACATTTTGTTACGAAACTTGGTAACTTGTTAGATTTCATCATTCTGACCATTTCTGCAATGTTTTGCTTTAAACTATGTTGTTAGTTTGTAAGAAAATAGCCTGAAAATGCAAAAATCACAAACTAGGTCATGACCTTGATCTTTGACCCTGACCCAATTTTGAAGGTTATTTCAAGAAAAGAATAAAACTTCAAACCCCATGTCAATATCTGTTGAAACAGTCAGTTTATAACCATTTGAAACTATTTTACAATATCTTCAAATTTAAACGCAAAAACGTGTAACCTATTTTTTTTCAGAATTTCACGATTTGTACAAACTATATACTTAAGACTCTGGAGAAGCTTGAAATCAAATTGGTTTTTTAGCTCACTAGACCAAAGGTCATGTGAGCTTATGGCATAGCGCAGTGTGTGTGTGTGTGTGTGTGTATGTGTGTGCGTGTGCATGCATGCATGCGTGCGTACATGTGTGTGTGCGTGCGTCGTTAACACAAATTTTCGACTTCTCCTCCGAAAGTACTGAACAGATTTCAATGAGACTTGGTCAGAAGCATGTCTGGGTCAGTGCAATTCAGATTTGTTCCTGGCGTTGCCATTGCTACCAAAACTAGGTCATGGGGACCTAGGGGTGCAAAAATCTTTAAAAATCTTCTTCTCCAAAACCAATGATGGGAGAAAAAATCTGATGTGATATTTGGCTTCTCTAGGGTCTTAAGCCTATAGTTTGTTCATTTCGTGAAATTTGGTCGTAAAATGAGTTTTAAAAATTTCGTAAAATGGCTTCAAATTGTTATAACTTGTCTATTGAAACAGATATTGACATGGGGTTTTCAGTTTTGACTTTTTCTTGAAATAACCTTCAAAATCGGATCAAGGTCAAAGTTTAAGGTCATGACCTGGTTTGTAATTTTGCAGTTTTAGGCGATTTTCTTCAAAATTTTAAGAGATATATAATATCAAAACATTGTTAAAATGTTCAGCATGACAAAATTTAAAAAGATACAAAGTTTCGTAGCTATATGATAATGCATATAGGAGTTGTTGCCCCTGAAATGTTATTTTTTGCTCATAAAAACTAAAATTGTGCATTAGCTTGATAACTATGAACTTTTTGCATAGACACATATATATAGAATATTGTAGGTATTGACATGACGATCATTTTAATATATGGCTCCAGATCATAGGTTCAAATGTCAAGGTCATGGCTGCATAAGAAGACTGAAATTGTTAATTATTTGGAAACTATTAACTTTTTGTATAGACATGTTTATTAGAATATTTTAGGAATTAATATGGTGATCATTCTGATGTATGATTCAAGGTCTTATGTTCGAAGGTCAAGGTCATAGATGCACAAGAAGACTCAAATTGTAAATAATCTTGAAAACTATTAACTTTTTGCATAGGCATATATATTAGAATATTGTAGGTATTGACATGACCGTCATTTTGATATATGGCTCAAGGTCATGCGTTCAAAGGTCATAAGTGCATAAAAAGACTGAAATTGTTAATTATCTTGAAAACTATAAACTCTTTGTATAGGCATGTATATTAGAATATTGTATGTGTTTTTGGAAATTATCTTGGCCATATTTTCAGGTGAGCGTTAAGGCCCATGAGCCTCTTGTTTCTAGCACTTTTGGTTTCACAGAAGAAGATTTTTCAAGTTTATTTCAAATGTAGGTCACAGTGAATGCTATATACCAAGTTTCAAGCTTGTAGACCTTATGGCTCATGAGAAGTTGTTCAAAGATTTTACCATATATGGTCACTGTGACCTTATAATATGACCAAGGTCAACATTTTTTGCAAACTTTGTAATTCTTAATATGACAATGGTATACACCAAATTTCAAGCTTGAAGACCTTATGGCTCATGAGAAAAATTGTTTAAAGATTTCACCATATATGGTCACTGTGACCTTAAAATAACATCAAGGTCAACTATTTTCGCAAACTTAGTAAATCTTTATATGACGATGCTATATACCAAGTTTCAAACTTGTAGACTGATTGGCTGATGAGAAGACGTCGTTTAAAGATTTTACCATATATAGTCACTGTGACCTTGAAATACGGTCAAATCAACCATTTTCGCAAACTTTGTAAATCTTTATATTACAATGTTATATACCAAATTTCAAGCATGTAAACCTTTTGGTTTAAGAGAAGAAGTCGTTCAAAGATTTTAATTTATATGGTCATTGTCACCTCGAAATGAGGTTATGATCAATAATATTCACAAACTTGAGAAATCTTGATCCAGGCTACATTCATGCCAAGTTTCAATGACAGTAGGCTGCTTGTTTCAGAGAAGATGTTGTTTAAGTAAAAGTTTATAGATGCACACACGCACTCACTCACGAATGCAGGCACACGCACGGATGCACACACACACACACACACACACACACACACACACACACACGCTGCATCATGACATAAGCTCACGTGGCCTTTGGCCAGGTGAGCTAACAATTATGCATGCTATTGTACCTGCAATTCAATTGTATATGTGCCATGTGCTACTTTTGAATGCATTATTTCATAATAAATTAAAAGTAACAATATATTTATTATTCAGTTTTTCACAATCTTTTTTTCCAAAAATATGACCACTCGATCGCAATTTTCCTATCTCGTTCTGAAACTTGTAATAGATTCTCTTTATAGTGGCATATATCAGTATATACATGCACATATAATAGCTAAAATATTTTATGATATTCAATTAAAATACTTATGAGATATTGATAATACATCAAAATTTAACATTTAGCTTCAAAATCTTTTACTACTTATAATAATAATAATAGTTACCTGGCCCAGTACTTTAAAGTTTACGGATACAAGCATGCACACATGCCTTGCCATGACATAAGCTCACATAATCTTCAAAATTCGGACAGGTGAGCTAATAAATGAATTATTAATATTATCAATTATTTATAAATATGAAATAAATGTGGCATTTTTTCCATATCTGCATGCCATTCAACATTGGTTTGCCATTTTTTAAGGAATGAAAAGTTGTTACTGAAAAATCAGCACCTGGCCAAAACCAAACCAGATCAAAGACCACGTGAAAATTTTACAAAATATAAAGACAACATAATACACTTATACCAAGACCATGAGGTGTAAAACTCCCAACTTTGGATGGGCACCGAACTTAACTGATAAAATGAAGTCCAATGGTGTGGTTAAACTAGTTTTGTGGAGCTTCAACAATCCCACTTATTTTAAAACCAGTGGTCTTGTAAAACGAGCATTTAAAAATTAAAAAATAATACATCTTTTTCAAAACACTGTTCCAACAACTAGCAGAATATAAGCAGCCTAAAACTTTACTTAAATAATTAATATTAATAATGATTCATTAATATTAATTATTAATTATTGATATTAATAAACGAATTGTTAATATTAGTAAATGAATAATAAATATTAATAATTCAATGAATTATTAATATAAATAATTCAGAGACGAATTATAAATATTGTTATATAGCACTTTTTAAATTATTTCTTATCGTAACACTTTTTGAATGTATTTCTTATTTCTTATGAAAATTTAAAAAGTGCTATATGACAAACAATTCATTTATTAACATTAATAAATGAATTAATATTACATGTATTTTATAAATATAGATGAAATACTGCTCTGTCAAATATTCTAAACTAACAAACTGTATCAACATCATATCATTTTAAATCATCGTTTTCATTCTTTTTATATATTTTTAAATTTTTATTTACTGCAGAATCACCAAGCAAAAGACAAGGAAACGGAAAATCCTCGAGAACTAGTCGTGGAAAATCAAGAAAAGTTGTCCAAAGTTATGACTAAAACTTCAAAAATGCTCAAAAGCGCATCAAAAGCATCAAAATATTTTGTAGCATATGTCAAAAGCAAAGGAATAAGCTTAAGTAGTGACACTGACAGTAGTTGTGACTACTGTAACAAAAAATCAATGAGTCATGAACAAAACAAAAAATGTACATGTATTTAATCAATAAAGCAAAATATTTCTTCTTCTAAAATAGTGTCTACGTCTATTCCTCAAAGCTATGCAGGATTTCATAATAATCGGAACAATACACCGTCGATGTCTAGAACGAAATGTTCCAACTGCTGTCCAGTTTTTTAGGTCAGCAAAAACATGTTCAATTCTGATTCTATTTCCTTTAAAAATAGGATGATTTGCTAAGTCTTTCCTTAAGTGAGGTTGATTTGGATATCCCCCATCTACCATGATTTGACAATCCGGTGGTAATGATAAGGGGGCATTGCCATAGCCTGTCCTCTCCATCAACTGATAGGACCTTGCAAAGTGGGTGTGTCCTAAAAACCCAGTGTCACAATGTCTTATGAAAAGGTCACTGTCAATTACGATTTTTGAGTTAATCACATGACACTTTCTGTGCCCACTGTAACATAGTCTTTGAAGGTCTCCGTTATTTGGTCTTTGTATTCGAAGAGGAGTTTCATCCATTATTAAAACACAATTATTATATGGTCCTGGAAAGCGATTCCGCAAAAAAGCCCATTCACACCGGTTTGGCCACTGCACCTCACTAGGATACAAAATAGCACAAAGAATGGATAAAATATGCTTCAATTCACGTGAAATAGTACTTATATTTAAATCAAACATATATGAAAGTTCTTTGTACATTGAATATGACCTAAGCCATATTAAGCACAGTAAAATTCTGTTTTTTGTATTCAATATACAAGACCTGAATCTACGGCCAAATCTTGGTCTGTGCACATGTGGTGAAATAAAATCAACAATAGAGTTAAATGATTCAAGAGTTTCTCCTGTCAACTTGAGAAATAAACGCTCATTCAGTGAGAAAACAGTATAAAGGTAACATCCATTCATAGCTTGTCTTGGACTGTCTATAAATAAGGAATTTTCAAGTGATGGTAGATCTATGCTGTTAAAAATACATGTACAGTTTAAAATTAATAAAATGCAACTAGCTACATCTGATATAGTTTGGTTGAATAATTCTGAAATTATGATAAATTCATCATCATCCTCCATAAAGTTTAAACTGGCGTTAGTCATTGTAGTCAATAACTGTAGCAAAACTGGCAATGAAGGAATGCAAGAAAAATCCAAATTTAAACAACATGTTTACGGTTTAAACTAACTTTCAGGAATGATTAAAGTTAACCTAAGCAAAATTATAAAAACAGCAAAATGGTTGATTGACAGGACTAAGCTTCCTATCAGAGAAATCTTGCCAAAAGCTAAACTGCTAATGAACTTGAGTTGCTCATAATCACTCTTAATGACCCGAATTGTTTTGACAGGATGGTGATAATGTTTTTTCAGCAATACAAACAAAAGTGAATATTCACTTCGAAGTGAAATTTCAACTAAATGCAACTCCTCTATTAAATTTTTTTCAATTCTTTCAATAGGACTTTTATCCTATAAGTTTGCCTAAGGAATGAAATCAAGTATATTTTAGGATAGGAATTCTTGACTGAGGGTGGGGGAATTCGGACCCCACAAACCTCCGTCTTTCTTGGAAATGATTTCCTGGAGATTTTTTTTTAAATCATTCTATTTAAATTTTGATAATGAACCTAAAAATATACTGTTAAGGGGTAGGATTTCAACTATTTAAAAATTGTACTATAAATAGCACCATCCAGCCCTAACCCACAGTGGGGATTGGCCTTAGGTGTTTTTTTTTAGTATCAATCTTTTTATTATATCATAAGGGACCAGAAATATGTAATTCAGAGGTGGGAATCTCAACAGTTTAAAAATTATGACAAAGTCCCACCTGGCAACACCCTTAGTGGTAACCCAGGGTTCGTTTTACAGGAACTTTACAGAGTTTTGCAAATTTTAGGCAAAATTTTAGTGCATAAGTTGTTAAAACAATTTACGGAAGCATATGCTGCCAACTGAAAAAAAAATATTAAGCCGTACGTACGACATAGTATCTCGTACGTACGACTTAGTATCTCGTACGTACGACTTAATATTTTTTTTAGTTGGCAGCAATACGCTTCCGTAACAATAAAATATTTTCGTTATTTTTTAAAAATATGTTTCTTTATCAGTATTCAGTATTCAATTAATTCAATAACATGTTTAATGTTTCCAGTGACAAATAATAATAAGTAGATTTTTCTTTTGCATGTATTTCATGTCAAGTTTCGACGTGATTTGGTACAGAGTCATTAGTTAAACTAGTAGAGAATTGAGTTTTTAGAATGGTTCCGAAAGGTTCCGAATTTATTAGAACATTTCGTCAGAAACGCCAGTATGAACCACTAAATTTACTTAACGAACGCATATAGTCACATTTTGGAGACAAAAAACTGAGCTATATATGACTTCTAGATATTTCTCTTTAATGTTACATAATTGACTGAAAATTTGGTTGAATGCGTTACCCCTGCTGAATGCAAATTCTTAAAAAATGGCGGGTGGCTTTGGAGCAAGAACGCAATTATGTGGAGTCATCAATAAGATTTTTTAACGTAGAAATAAATTGGTTTTAGCCAGAATAATACGAAAGCCTATAGCGGCCAGGCAAAAACAGTATTTTACCTATGTTTGTGTACCGCGTGTTTGTTTCGTAGAATTAACATACGGTTTAGTTGAAAAAAAGTATAGATAATCGTTTATTTATTTTTTTTTAATTTTACAAGATTAAAATGAAACATAACATACAGTAGCCCTATTTGTTTATACATCATTTAAGTCGTAAGTAGATTGATCAACGCCAGTCAGTGAAAAATCGCATAATTTTTTCAGGAATTATAAAAGTGCGAGTAATTTCATTTATTGTCAACTCACTTTGTTTCTAGAAGTTCCATTCTCGCCTGCGATACCCCTTAAGTTGTCGCCAAACGGTACTGTTATGGGGATTTTTATCATGTTGAGTATAAGGCAAATCGGAGATTAATGATATAAACTAAATTGCCTTTAATTTGTCTTTCAAGTTATAAAATCAATTTTCATATATAATTTTAATCTAATGTTTGAGGTAATATGCAAATAGAATTTGAATAATACATAAATGATTTAAATAGTTTATATTTTAATAATAAAAACAATAATAATAATACACGGCTTTTCCATATCACACCTCATATCGGCCCAAGGCATTCATATCAGTCCGAGTGTTGATATGGATGTCGGGGCGATATGAGGTGTGAAATGGAAAAAAAATCCATGTACATTGTAATTATCTTTTTATTACATACATTACAATTTTACTTTTATAACATTCTGAATGAAAATAAATCATTGCTTAACTTTTTATCAGATAGGGTACAACTTTACTTTCGTAACATTTTGAATGAAAAAAATCATTGCAATAAATTATCTTGTCTCTCGGTTCAAAAGATATGCAACAACTGTTAACTGCTTTTTCATATATAATGACACTAGTTTTGTTTTTCTTCAACTGTGAAACTTTTCACACTCGATTCATCAGTGCAGAGCTCGTTCCATAATGGGAAGTTGCAGTTTCGATAACTTGCCTGGTCTGACCTAAGACTTTTGAAGATAGGATAGCAATTGCTCTTTCGCCAAGAATTTGGTATAACCACAAATGATATCCATGGATTGCGACGTCTCGATGTAAGTGACATATTTTACCCGTGAAGTTAAACTTAATCAATCATCTGTCATCTGAAGAGAGATAAGATTAATGATCTGAAAAATCTGAACTTTTACCCCTGGACCGTTGTCTATGATCGGACAGATTTATGAACGTTCAGGACGGAAGGCAGTTGTCAGTTGACAAATCGAAAGAGATTAAAGATTCGGTATATTTAGTTACTTCCCTTTAATCCCTTTTAAAATATAGATACATTAAGCTTTGGCTTACTCAGGTTTGCGTCCAGCGGATATGGTTATTGCACCCCACCTTCCGTATCATGGCAATTTTGTGCTATGGTCAGTTTTACAGCACCTTTATTACACTAATAAAACATGGTTGTTTTTTCTTATAAATGTTATAATATTGAATAATACATGGTGAAATCCATATCATATGCCATATCAGTCCGAGACCCCAATATCAGACCGAGGGCTTAAGCCAGAATTTAACATGCTTTATTCTGTTGATCATATACTTGAAATTTTACCATTTGGCTACATTATGACGTAATGTTTATTTACCAAGTTCAACTAAAGCCCTCCTTCTGATATTGGGGTCTCTGTCTTATTTGGCATATGATATGGATTTCACCACGCTTTATTCTGTTCATCATATTGTCATATTACAATTTTTTGAATTTTCTGAATGAACAAATTGTCATATTAAAATTGTTTTTGAAAATTTCTTTCAGAAAATTCAAAAATTTATGATATGACAATATACTTTAATTTTCGCCATGTTTAATATACATTTGGCTACAGTATGACAAAAATATTTACTAAATTCAACTCATATCAGTTACATAAAAAATCATTTCCAATCAAAACGGACACGTGCTGTCGGTGATATGGATCACACAAATATAAGCATCCAGCTCCAAAATCCTACTCACTAACGAATCCACCACTCTTTCACTACCCTTTACAATTATGTAAACAATCCGCTACAACAGCATATTCCGCTTCAGCTGGGCAAACCTTGAATTGAATCGAGGAGTTTGAAAGGGATTAATTTGTTGCGAGTAGCTGGTCTGATATCGATATCGGACTGGTGGTACGGCTTTTCCGATAATATTGATCACACGAATTTAGCCGGATCAAGGTATGTGGGCATTACGTATTTAATACTAAGTATATAATAATAATAATAATAATAATAATAATAATAATAATAATAATGTACGGAGAAATTAATGGACATACTTAGTAAGTTATCCTCGTGTTTGTAGAGATTGGTTGGTTCAATGACGTTTAATGTCACATCAAATTATAGAGAAAGACAATGCCTAAATGGAAGTAAAATTAGAAGTTGCGGGAAGAGCTGCACTATTTAGACGACGACTTTCAGTCTTCAAGACACCGTGTGGATAGAAATTTGGCAACTCGTTTTGAGGTAGAATTACTTGAGGTTCTAATTCCAGATTACAAAGAAACCCATAGAGTGCCCCCTCTCCCCTCCCAACAGAGATGGTATGATAGAACAGCAAAAGAGACAACAAAAAGTACATAATGTATCTTAGGAGTGTGGGCTTGATCGATCTTAGGAGTGTAGGCTTGATCGGCTAGAAAATTTCAAGATCAATAAGATATTGAAGACCATGAATTTCACCTTTCAAATAGACATTTGATAAATAGTTATCAAGAGAGAAAATGTAATGGCGATTGTCATCAAAATTCTTTCTTTTCATATATTTAATATAATATAATTCGGTATAATTAATGATGTCCATCAATACATATCCCGCTCTATATCATTACTGAGTCCCCGCCCAAATGGTCATGCTAAGCAACAATCAGCACAGCATGCATTCCGCAATGCATGCCCTCTGTCATCGTCAAAGTCAACACAAAATTTAGATTCATCGGTGAATACGGTAGGACTTCATTGACACAGTTGCCAATTTCGGTGATTATTTGCCAATAACGATGACGTGATGTCCATACAGGACGAACAGTTAGTTTGTAAGCACGTAGATTGGAACAATTGATTTTGTTTCTCATTGTTTGACAAGAACTCCGCCTTCCTATACTTATCTGAACGATTGTTTCAATGTACAACAGATTCAAACCTGTTTCATCGAGCAGTTACCAAGATAACTGTTTTCTCGGGCTGTACTAGCTCTTGACCGACCTGAACAAGACCTTTCTGTGAAACCTGCCAGTGTGTCGGAATCTAGATTTCACAGCCGTGATACAAAACTGTGTGATACATTAGGATGTTGTGCAACTGTCCTTTAACTTTGGCCAGATTGCAACATTCCAACTAGTACTGTCTGGATATTATCTATTGTAGTCAGATGACGCCGCATATATAATTGTTAAATGAATAAAAAGTTTCGCATATATAATTGGGTTAAAAAATGTGGAGTTTCTTGCAGAAGTAAGAATAAACAAAAAAAAAATTATATACAACTTCCAAAACCACTTTTATTTGAATCCTATGCTAGTGTATTTGTTAATAGCCAGGTATACACGAAGAGCACGGCTAACAACAACTGCGACTTTAAAGCAATAGATCCCGGTATAATATGAAAACATTAAGATGTCATTATTATTTTTAAAAAATTGTAAAAAAGAGGCCTTTAACATTTTTGTTCAATAAATTATATATAATGTAAAACGCAGAGTTTATAAACTAATTCAATTTCTTAATGAAAATGATGTAAAGCAACCGTGTAACTTAAGTAAAAATCTTTTCTATGCTGTCGAAATCTGAATTGATTGTTAAATGGTTTTATACAATATAATATTGTCAGTTATTTGATAATATTGGTCTAAGAACTATCAATACACTTCCTTTTGTCTTAAATATTGATAAATTGTTGTATGGTGACCCCATGTTATCTAATGAACAAAACGAAGAAATTTTCCTTTCTGTGCAAGAATTTATTTTACACTCAAAACGTTTTGCGAGATAACTGTTGATAGTATTGCGTAAATTTATTATATTTACACACCAACTTATTTATTTATTCATTTATTCATTTATTTATTTACATTCACTTTTACACCTACTCTGCTTATCATCTAACAAAGTAAATATTACAACAGCTATATTGTTGTCATTGTTATTATTATTATTACTAGTTAGTTAGCCAATCTATTTATATTTATCTACCTGTTTGCATGGTACATGTGTATATATATATATATATATATATATATATATATATATATATATATATATATATATATATATATATATATATATATATATATATATATATATATATATTTGCAAGAAGCACGGCGGGGCTCATGTTGAATGGTAAGTATTGCAGGTTTCTGTAGGTTGGGGTTACCCAATCACTTAAATACCTGCTCTGCTTATCATTTAACAATGCCAGTATACTAGCCCTTCTGATAATATTATTACTACAACTTATTTTTATTAGTATTATTATTATTATTTTTATAAATGATTAGTCAGCCAATTTATTTATCTACTTGTTTGCATACATGTATTTATAGATTAATATGCTGTTTTTATATAATAAAGAAAAAATGTATTTACATCAAGTACACTTTTACACTTTTTTAGTATCTACTTTTTCTGCTTTTGTTTCTTATATTCTTATATTCACACATCTATCTATCTATCTATTTATTTGTTTATTTATTTATTTATTTATTTATGTATTTACTTGTTTATGTAATTACATTATTTACTTACTTACACTTTTTAGTATCTTCTTTTTCAGTTTTTGTTTATTATATTCCTATTTTCACACACCTATTTATTTACTTATTATTTGTGTATTTACTTATTCATTTATTTATTTATTTATTTATTTATTTAATCGCTATTTATTTACATATTAATTAATTACTTATTCTTGACTTTATTAGTTAAGTAAGCTCCTTATATGTTTTATAATGTATTGTATCCAGGGAGACTAGTTAATATAAGAGTTTCACTCTTGTTCCGGAATCCCCTTTTTGTCTAATGGATGAAATGTTATTTTTCATGTATATATTTATTGAAATAAATATCGTTTAAACTGATATGATATGATATGATATATATATATATATATTGTTATTATTATTATTATTATCATTATTGTTATTACCGTTTTTTATCATTTGTTGCATCAAAAGGTGATATACCAACATATCTGTTTTATTAACTTAAGGACGAATAATAATAATAATTATTATTATTATAATAACAGTAGTAGTAGTAGTAGTAGTAGTAGTAGTAGTAGTACATGTTATAACCACAGAAAATGAAAAATGTAGACATATTGCCTAGTGGCATATGTCGGGCGATTACAATCTTATTTCGGTTGTGAATACATTTTACGTGATTTGATCTAATGCCTGAAGGTCAAGGCAGTAGTATGTGTTTAAGAGCCTTACAGTTATATACCGTGAGAAGGATCTAGGTGACGCATGAAATTGTACATTGCACATGCTAAATAAATCTCGAGGGTTTCCGATATAATCGTAAGATATGCTGCTTGGTTTTATTAAGTGGTTGAAATCGATTTAATTGGTACATATTTACAAGACGATTTTCTCTGTTATGTTTTTATTTGATCTTACAACAGGTAAGTGATATATTGTTTTGAAGACAAATTGAAGTAATTTTAAGTCGTAATAATGTATGTATGTTCATCTATAAATAGATAGAAATAATCAATATTTACCAATCATTTAAATCGAGAATTAGGAAACGTGGTAGGTTTTACTTGGGTATAAAAATGCCTTGGATAATGATCAGGCTTTTATCAACAAGATATATTCTAGTTCCTATATGTACAGTATTCATGACTCGTGAAAGCATTGTAAAGATATCAGTATTATTTTTGTATTTGTGTACTAGTAGTATCGGCCTAAAATTCCCATTACAACATGCAGTAGCGAAACGATATGAAGCGTGTAGGTTTTTAAAGTCTGTATAACCAAGTTCTGTTCCTTCAAACCATCGACATAAAATTTTAAATGTCGCTGATCATATATATATATATTTATATATATAGGCCTATATATATATAAATCGAGGTGAAATATAACAACATCATATATATAAACCGGATATATTGCTAATTAACATTTGATGTATTTTAATTATTCATCCATTTATTTATTTATTTTTGTTTATTTTTCTTTGTTGATTTTAATGGTCAAATAGAGCAAATAATTTAATTCTCGGATTTAGAAGACGAAAATTCACGGGTCTGCTATAATTGTTTTTTAACTGATTTTAACTGAGTTCCAGTACTGAGAAGTTCTTAGCTTATTTCCTTTTCAAAGACTTGTATCGTTCCACAATAAATCATACAATTCATTAAAATCTACATCATTTAAAACTTCTTTTACATGTGCTTATTTATGTTTGATTGAAAAAAAAACGACTTTAACATATCACCTAAATTGTACTTATTAATAAAAGCTTTAACTCTAGATTTCCAACTTCAAAAATTATTTCTTTTCAAAAAACAAGTATGGGTCTTTTTTGAGATATTGTTAGATTCACGATCATTTAAACAACACCATTACCTTCTAACATTTGTTTTGATTTACAGGAGTTCCATCCCATATCCCATCTAGTAGCTATATTTGACGCATTTCTATATGTGTCCAAAAATAACGACAGGCTTTATTTTAAACCACTTGTACTTCACGGTATGTTTTTAGCCCCCATATTGCAGAACCATAAAATAATACTGGTTCTACTAACGATTCATAAAGTTTTGTATAAACATCAGTAGTGCATTCCACCACAATTAATGAATTTTGTATACAAAGCAGATAATGCTCTACTAGCAGATTTACAAACTTCTTTCACATGAGTCTAAATACTCATGAAACCAAAAGCCTAAATATTTATATGTAGATGTAAAATTAATATTTATATTACAACATTTAAAAATAAAACTGACTGTAATACAGACGTGTTTCTGAAATGGAAAAATTTAGTTTTTTCACCATTTATGGATAATCTCCATCAAGTACACCAGTTATAAACACAATCAAGCATCAATTGTAGTTGGTTTTCAGAGGGCGCAATTAACGCTATATCATCAGCACACAACAGAGCTGATATTATATCATCATCAACTTGAACACCACACTCTCAATTGTTAATTTCTTCAACTAAATCAATAATGAAAATAGAAAAAAAGAGTTGGCGAAATTTTACAGCCTTGTTTTACACCACTACCTACAAGGAAAAAATCAGTAAGATGAGTGTTGACTCGTACTGTACATTGCATATTAGAGTAAAGTGATTTAACAGCATGTAATAATTGCTCTGATACATCAATATTTCTAAGTTTAAACCACAAACAGTTTCTGTTAACACTATGGAATGCTTTTCTTATATCAATAAAACTTACAAAAGTAGAATGCTTAGTCAACTTTCTATTGTTAACAATATTATATAATGAATAAATGTGATCAAGGCAATCTTCTTTGCTTTCTAAAACCATTTTGTTCATTTGCTAAAATATCATTACTATCTAACCATTGAACCAGCCTATAGTTTAGGATGTCAGCATATACTTTACGTGGGATTGATATAAGTGAAATACCTCTGTAGTTCAGTGGATCTCTAGGATCTAGTAATAAGTACCAGTCTATTTGTTCGATTTCCACCTGCAAGCGCGATTTTTAAGATTCATTATATCCATTTTAAACTGGTGATTTTATAAGTATTTATTTACAGATGGCCACCCGAACAATTACTGACAAGATCGTTACTGATACAAGATGATACAAATAGAACGTAAAATATCAAATCCTTTGTCTTCTTATAACTAACATCAGGGATATGAAAATGGTGACACGAGTCGAAAAAACTCCCGTGGATAGCGGATATGCATGGGTTATCTTAGCTGGTAAGACTACTTTTAGAATCATCATAATGTCATAAAAATGTAGCACATGATTTACATGGGTATAGAGAGTATAGATATATATTTTCTCCGCTTGATTGGTTTACATTGCCGGATTGACATGAATCATTTTATCAGTAATGTATCATTTATACTTGGTTGAATGTAATTTTTATTGCATTTGAGTAATACAAAGTTGTGTCTAGGCTACCACCTAAACGAGTACCGGCCAACTTGACTCGGTCAACTTATTAACATTTAGCCAGCATTCATGTATATATTATTTCACCTGGAAGGGTTTTCATATACTAGTATATACTAGTATATATGTATTAAAATAGAGGTGCGGTCTTTAATATTTTTACTTTTTGTCTAAATGCATGTATATTAAAAAGATTAGTGTTAGGTTTTTTACACAGTTTTGAAAACCCTACAATCCCTCATTTACATCTGGTTTTTCCCCGTTGTAACTGTTAATCAGACAATTCATTGTATTTTTCTTTGAGATAAGATATTTTTAAATGAATATTTAAAGTAAAATATGTGTCTCCTGAGAAGGAGGCATTGAATTTCAAGAATCCTAATCATTTGTTTTATCTAGTGCCCCTTTAAGTTGAAGTGGTCGACTCATTTAATATTGGTATATTTACAAGCTTTGGAAAACCTAAAAATTTGGCATTTAGCAAACATCTACATGTATTCTTGACAATATAATTTTTAAAATATCACGGTTAATTGTTTCTTAGACATCTGTAATGATGAATTCTTTTACGAAACCAAATAAGTTTTCTTCATATCTAGATTTAGATGTTATTCTCCTTTTATACCGCCTAAAATCGATCTTCCGGGTAATCCGGTTTTCTCCACAATCCCTGATCTGACCGCTCTTCCCCTTTTAACAACTAATGGATTTATGGTCATATTAAAGTCTAGATTCAAATTTTCATGACGAAGTGGTATTAACTTTTTTATATGAATTCAAGGTTTAGTCGGGATAGATGGTGTTTGTTGGTACAAAGATATTCGTTAAAATAAACTTTGTGTAAACTACTCACAAACTTTTTTGTAGAAATCTCACATTTATAAGTGTCCTTTTCAGGACTAATGAGATTGAAGTTGAGTATTAATGGCATAAAGATAACTACTCCTCTTATAGTTTGATTGACCAAGTGAAATAAAATTTTAGACCCCCATTTAAACTTCCATTTTCCCACAGTCCGGTATTAATTTCTTGTGAAAATATATAGAGTAATTTTCTGTCTAGTTTAAAATACATTTTCTTTAAAGAGTTTTCCTAAACCATTAAATTAAAAGATAATAACGAAAATTTATTACTCATTTATAATACTATCATCACAAACAAATTGACTGACCGATGTGGCTAACTAAAAGTTTGAGTCTTTTTATAAAGAAGCATTGCTTATACATGCAATCAAGAAAGTGTGATTCGTAGTTTATCTGTTAATAAAATTTCGGGGTAGATTACCTATAAAATACGGTGCATTGGCATTGTGTTTAAGTAAAATTTGAAAAGAAAATTATTTTACCCTTTAGTAAAATTCCTTGATTTTGCTACCTTCCTCAATAAATCCGGTTTAATTCCAGTTCATTACTCCTCTGAAATTGCTTAATATGGAAGATCATTGGTTGATGCAGATTAGATATTGTATCTGCCAAAGCGTCTGAAATTAAAGATGGATGCCATTACAATAAATGAAACAAACTGACAAATGGTCATTGCAGATTCTTTTATTAACCAATATAGTTCAAATTTGATTCGTAAAAAAGGAAAATAAAAATCACATAATTTAATTTCATTATTATCATCATCATTATTATTATTATTATTATTATTATTATTTATTGTAGCCTGTACTTTTATGTATATGTTGATGGTCGGCGCTATCAAGTCGTATGGTATTCTGTACACAGAATTTCTGGAGTATTTCGATAAAGGAGCCGGAAACACGGCATGGATTGGGAGTATGTGCACACTGTTTCTTCTTGGATTAGGTAAAATGAAAAACATGAAAAGAAAAACACATAGAGGAACTGAGAGTAAATAGCTGCAGTAATACTGACGCGGCTTTAAACAGTAAATGATTCAATGAGGCACCATGACTTCTATCCTAAATAATTTTATCTGTTGTTCTAATAATTAAGCAATATAGGTAGCGCTCATACTTACCCACTTATAAACCAGGAATACAGCATTACAAACAGATCAAGTCATATAACTCTCTCTCTCTCTCTCTCTCTCTCTCTCTCCATGGGGTAATTAAGTGTCTCTCTCTTTACATCAATATATTAATGTAACTGTAAGCATATGGAAAATCTGTTATTTAAATTGTCATGTGTTACTTTTGAATTTTTATTAAATAAAGCAATTCAGAAGTAGCAAGAGAGAGAGAGAGAGAGAGAGAGAGAGAGAGAGAGAGAGAGAGAGAGAGAGAGAGAGAGAGAGAGAGAGAGAGAGACGTGGGTTCGAATCCTGGTTGTGTCATACACAAGACTTTACAATTTGAGATCTGCTTCCTCGATGATACTCGCCACAAAGAGGTCTAATTTCCGTCTTGTTCACCGGTGTCAAAATCACGTGATTCGGGACAGGGAATGCCTATATCGACTCGTTTAGCTAACAGCTTCACAAAAAGTAGCTCTGAGTGAGCGCTTATACAAGACAAAAGCTCTGTTTCTATCTTTAGAATAACGTATGCATGCTTGAGTTTACCGATTTTTTGTCTTTAAATCGTAGCTAATCCATCGATAACATAAAACAATATAAATGATACATGAAATTAGATAACCACTGACGGCATCGGTTAGTTGAAGAACGTAATTATGTTAAAAAAAACGTGTTGGGTATCTCCGTACAGTATGAAATAAGATTTTGAAAACAAACCGTTGAGAATTATCCTTGTTCAGGAATTTAACGTTTAATATCACAACTTTGTTTTGGTTTGTTTACATTGCTTCTTAGAAAAGAATATTTGAATACTAGGATTCATGTACAGGTTGTACTTGTGATTTCAAGGTTGAAGTTTCGTTCTAATTAAGGAACTGTACCTTTGAATTCAGTTATTGAATTTACTCATTAACTTAATTCAAAATTATTGCATTATTTAATACATCTGTAAATATATAAAGTGATAAAATCTGATTATTTTTGATTGATTGATTTCAGGACCTTTTGCTAACTATCTAGTTGAAACATTAACATTTCGATGGGTGACATTTCTAGCTGGTGTTTTAGTGTGTAGTGGATATGTTCTCAGTGCCTTTGTTAAGCAGATGGAGTTAATGTATCTGACGTTTGGCATTATTGCAGGTATGTATATAAGAAGCACGGAAGAAATTTGGACGTCTGTTTGCAAGGTCATCTATTTGTACAGTTTTTAATTGTTTTTTTTTTTAATTATTAATTTTTAAGACTGGCGTTTGAATATGAAAACGAATTTATCAAGTACAGGCTCTTTCTTACACAAGTAACAAGTCGTGCATCATAATATATATCCACCGTTAGTCATGCTAATCAATTTTCATTGCTTCTGTCTTGAAGTTTTTCTGCATTTATAAACATTAAGTTGGCAGCGACGTTTTCAATTTAGACGTTTTTTACTGTAATTTAACTAGTTATTTATTACACAATCTATAAAATCCTTACAACCTAAAACGGTTTACACGGGCAAACATTAGTGTCATTAGATTCGATATGCACCATTTCATTAATTGCCTTAATCAAAAATCCATAAGGACTAGTATTCTTGTGAATTTAAACAACAGTTTTTACTTTTTGGTAAACAAGTTGTAAATGCTGTATAAACACGTTGATTCGTTAACTATTCACTAGCATTGTATCATTGTCTGATCTTTGTTTTCAGGTATTGGTTATGGACTAGGATTCTCGCCTTGTGTTACAATAATCAATTACTACTTTGTTAAGAACCGGGCACTTGCCAATGGTATAGTTGTAGCTGGAAGTGGAGTGGGAGGGTTTGCTTTACCTTATCTTTACAGAGCTCTGATAGATGAATTTATGTTACCAGGAGCATTAATGATTGTCGGTTCTCTATTTTTGAATATTTGTATCTCAGCCCTACTCCTAAGACAACCAATGCAGCTTGTAAAAAGAAAAATACTTGAACAAAAACATCACAAATTAGATCAAGTACATTTGCAAGATAGAGCACAGACAGATACATTGCTTACCGAAGAAAACCACATGACTAAAGTCCAGCCAGCGAAACAAAAGTCAACTTGTTTTTTAAACGATTTGTGCAATATATTTGATTTTTCCTTGTTTAGACATGGTTCATACATGGCATTTGTTATAAGTGTTACAATACACATGGCTGGATTTACTGCAAATTTGACGGTTTTACCGGCCCATATTTCAGCATTGGGATACAACAAACAACAGATGACAATTGCCGTCTCTATTGTTGGAGCAGCAGAAATAGTGTCCAGAATCTTCTTTGGTTGGTTTGCTGATCGGAAAATTTTTCAAGTTAAACATATTTTATTATTCACAATGTTAGTCAGCGGTATAACAGCGGAAATCATTCCCATATTCAAAAGTTTTGAAGCATTAGTGGTGTACGCTGCCATTGTCGGAATATTCCCTGGAGCATTCTGGAGTCTAATGTCGGTTTTAGTGGTGGAATGTTTAGGATTGCAAAGACTTCCTAAAGCATTTGGATTAATGTCAATGTTTCTGGCTTTTGGTGTGGCATTTAGTCAACCATCAGCAGGTAAATCTATAAAATGAGATTATATCCAATGTAATTTACTTAAAAGTATTTATAAACACGAGCATAATTTTGACATCAAGCCATTTTTCATTCTGAATTGTTCCCTTAGTGTAATATATCTTACATATAATTTTACGCATATGTATTTTGGAAATGATTTTGTGCTGTTACACCATTTTCAGCACATTTTAAAAAATAAAATAAAAATTCTTATGTCAATACTATTCACTTATTTATGACCATAGTTTATTTTTTTATGCTGAACATATTCTTTGTGATAACTGGAAATGAGAATTAATATTGTCTTGAAGTATTTTCTTAAAAGATATTCAAAAAAATTTAAATGAAAAATCAGAATTAAATGATAAAAAAGATAATGGATTTTTACAAGATCTATTTACGCTAAATGCATTTTAGTTTGGTCTGATCACGGTCTCTTGGTCATGAAGTATGTACATGTAGTACGTAATGATGCTATTATCAATCCGATATACCCGTGTTTCACTCAATAAAATACATTATGTAGCGATTAACGCCAGTGTAGTCAGATAAGTTGAGCAAGGTCTGTTTTTTTAACAGTTTGATGTTTAGTGACTAATAAGTTGACCATCTGTCAAGGTTAAAATGAGCCTGTAGCTCTAAAACATATCCAGCATTCGCATATTTTTTCTATGATAATTTATTACATATTGAGGATCTATGTAATGTGTCTGGTATTTTTTCTTGTTCGATAAAGTGTTAAAATTTCATTTTACAGGATGGATAGAAGATGCCACCGGAAGTTGGGACTCTTCCTTCAGATTTGCTGGAGCATGCAGTCTTGTTGCCGCTTTGATATTATTTATGGAACCACTCATTAATAAGATATGGTGCTGTAGTGAAAGTGAAACCCCGGAAACTCCAAAAGATGAAGAAGTACCCCAAGTTGAAGTTACAAATTTTTTGCCAGATTGAATCAAATTTTGCGGTTGTCTTTATACAATAAGTTGTTTTTATAAATCTATGTTTATATATTTATACATTATAGTAATAAATGTTGTACATTGGTAAAAAACTGTTTCATTGTATTTGTTTGACAGCTTTTAAAGCTTTAACATCAAACTTCCTAAATACTAACTAAGAAATTTTACTTATGTATGGTGTTCAGCTTAAACATATTCCAATATATTTACACATATGATTGCGAAATGCAACCATTCGGTTTTGGAATTGGCAAAATGTACGCCAATTTAGTGTTCTGTGACAGTTGGAATCAAACGTTTTAAAGTGTCTATAAAACATCTATATATACACTATATTATTTATCGTCTTTAAATTGGACACTTAACTCCCAGGACAAGCTCGTCTGTGCTATTGCAAATACTGAATCGCTCAATGTCATTGTATATATGTCGATATTGGATAAGCCCAATGAAACTTACGTTTATGGTGATATCGAATTAAATACACTCAATATTGTTTTGATAGTCGACATTATTTGACTCCAGATTTTGTCATAATTTTTTTATGGCTTATATCGGATGTTCACATTTTTTCAAAACCTTCGGACTGAAAGAAAAGCTGATGTTTCTCTACTTTATTAAGATATTTTTGAGTTAATTTATACCACGAATTCATACCGTGAGTTCATCTTTACTAAGTTTAACAATTAAACTGTTTTGAAACCAAATTTATAGTCAAATTTGCATAACAAACTGATCATAAAGCGCCGACTCGTTATTCAACTGTAGATTCGCATTAATTATAAACTCCTCTTAAAACGGTTCAGTTAGTTGGTAACTGTATATTTGTCTGATTATACTGTACATAGACGATGTATGTAATAATTGGCGTATTATTGTTGTTCGTCATAGCACTAAAGGAATTTTAATACCTGTTAATAAGTAATCATTAATGTAACATCTAACCTTAGACGATATGAATATTTTATGTGTCATTTCGTCCCGAGGTTCCACATTAAATACAATCGGGTTATAAAATCAATATTCACCCGGTTATTATAAATAAACAATTGTAAATTCAGTAAATCAAACAAAAACAATAACAAATAGTTCTGATCAGTTTAACAAAGGTATTTTGCTTGTATATAATGTTGCAAACAGGCACATTATTATACCATATGATACACTGAGGCTTGTGAAGCAAGAAAATCAACTCTTCATTTTAAACTAGGGCATTGCAGCTAGTGAAAATTAGATATGAAATAACATAATTTTAAACAACGCAATATAATACAACTTCATAAACATTTTACAATAAATGCGAAATCTAATAAAATTTGAAATATATACTTTATATACAATTTGCATCGTTACTGTTTTGTAATCATTTGGAAAAGTAGAGAAAATGTCTGCCGAACGCATGCATTGAAACGTATAAAATTGCTAGTGTTTTTCCACAAAAACACAAAGTGTTCAAATGTGATTTTATGCATTAGCATTTATTTCATTATAATCGCAGTAAAGCATGAGGACGAGATGTAATGGTGTGTTTCTTCATTAAAAATTCTTTCAGAATAGCGAGCGGTCAGTTCTAGAACAGTGGGAGAAATCAGAGTGCTCAAAGAAACCACTCGATTTAAATGGTGCATCTAATACAGCATTTATTTCATAATATAATTCCATAACAAGAAGTCAACATAATTTAATGTCTCGCTGGTCATACAAAATGTCACCGAACCAAAGTTACTTAAAACGGAAAATGAAAATTTCGATAGGCCAAAGTTATGAACACGTGACAGTAATGATAAAATGTAAAACTTAAGTAATCTACTTGAGCAATGTAATTGTCTAGCCAGAGAAATATAAGCTTAAAATCTTATTAAAAAGAAATCTTAATAAATAACATTGAATTGTTTAGCCTTATTGAAGTGATTTTCATAACAAAATAAGGATATACTTGATGGAACAATATTAATCGTTGGGGTCTAAAACTACACTAATGGACATTGTTTTAACTACTGGCTTAGAAATCATGTTGTTTTATCGTTGTGTGCGTTTAAATGTTGTATGTATTGTTGTTGACCATCATCCACAACTAACAAACAGAATAATTTGAGCACGATGTACCATGACACACCCAACAAGCATATGAACACGGGAGATTGTTTTTGACATATATATCTCTTCTTGTCATATTCAAATATTTAAGTAATGTAGCAGAAGCACGGCATGCCGTAGCTGAAAACCCACATTGAACTGACTTGATGGACAGTAGACGAATCTCTTAGTCAAATAAATGTTAATAAGCAAAATTTTTAAAACAGATAGATGCCAAATGTTATTTCATTAAAAAGAACTGTTACCATCTGATATTAAATGATTGTAACTTGAACCCCACACCAGCTTAGTCTGTATCTGAATCATGGTAAGTTATTTTTTCACCATTGGTTTATCGAACCGGATGTTTAAACTGTCCATCTGAAATAAATACGGGGATCTATAAAAGCCATACAAACAGACGCTATGTCAAAAATTTGGTTGGTTGAAATATACACTTTCCGGTGCCCATTGTTTTAGACTTTTTTGTTGCTAAGGTTCGCTACTCTTTTAATACCAAGTATACCAATAACAAATTATATTGAAATTGGTTCCGGGTTTATGATAGATTAAATAGACAACTTTTTAAAAAATTGTGATAATTCAAAAATGTTTGCTTCACAATGGTATAAAAAAGTGAATTCAATTCCTAAAATAACATGTACACCCGTGGACTTTTTGGTTTGAATTTCACTCTCTTCTGACGGGTCTTTCTCAATTCAATACCTTCTTTTACTGCACTAGCTCCAGGTCATTACGGAAGTCCCGTTTTAAGAATCTTGACAATGCTGCGCAGTGGTGCTTATGTCAGCCTCATCATACTAGGCTGTTCTGACGTACTAATCACAGGTGGTTAGTTATCAGAGTGTATTCTTAATACTAGTACTATATTATAATTTGTTTTATTTTTCTGGATAAAATATTTTAAAAATTTATATGACAATTCAAAAGAAGAAAATTCAAAAAGATTATACGACACTAGCCTAAAACAATTTTAGATGCCTCACTTGTCCTGAATTTAAATAAAATTAAGTTACGTGCTTTAGGTTACAGTACATGTATGTGTCTTTGATGATATCTTGATATATATGATCCATGAATATGAAGCCCGACTCTTATTATAGATGGATATTGAAATCCATGGTACAATTTTGTTTTCATTGAGAAGCAGTTTCAGAAAAAAATTATAATGCTATCACTACAGTTTATCATCTACAGCTTAATTTAAGGTATTTTCTGGTCTGTCAATATAGAACCTTTATTACACCTGGTAATCGGGATAACTTGAGCAATGTTGTCGAGTGATTAAACCAATAACACCCATTGAATCTTACGGCAAATTCGCTTGTAGCACGAATTTATTGCGATTCTAAATGCCGAAAGATAATTTCTCTTATACGGTGATTGACTAGAAAAACATCAACAATTATAAGGCAACGACGCTTTTTAGAATTTAATCCAACATGTATATTTATTACCTTTACCCAATAAACTAATTGTAGTTAAAAACAATATTTATCCTAGGGAGAGACGTATATATGCGTATGTCAAATGAATTCAATTTACAGGGCGTCTATCTGTTACCAGATTTTCGTAAATAACCGGAAACATTCGTTTCCGATTCGGCGTATTACAAATAAGCACTAGAAAACGGGATAATTTTTTTCAAAAATAATAAATAAATAATTTTGTATACCACATAATCACTGCATCGTATTTGACACAAATATTATTTTCTTCTTTATATTGTTATTGTTAACTAATAAAAGGAATTTCTAATTAATTAATTAGTTAATGAAATATTAGCAATTTATTAAAAATCATGAAAGTTTGCAATTTTCCACTCATTTTTGTAGTATATGTAATGGTTGTGTTGCCATACTAACGTACTTTAACATTTACTCTTGATATTATACTTTTAAAACAACAATTGCAAGTATGAATCAATCTGTTTTGTTATGTCATCATTATGAAAACAGGATATATAATTAATTACTTATTCAGTATGGCATCAAAAGTGACACTTTTCCAGGATAAGTAAGTCAGCTGTTACTATTGTACTGAACATAACACGGATCTGACATTGGGTATATATACTGAGGCAGTAGGTGTTTAAACCATAAACGTTTTTGAGCTGATGATCCTCGAAAAGATTTAATATGGATTCCATTAACAGGTAAGTTTCAAACATTTAGATTTTATGTTATCAAATAGTCGCAATAGTTTTAATATATTTTTATTTTGTCTTGTTTTCTTACTTTTACTTGATCAATTCAACATATGTCTGCAATCCTGAAAATACACTGTTGATGTTTCCTGTCGGGCAACGTTTGGGCTGAAAACCGCTTTAATCAAAAGTATGGTTAGATCCTTGAATGTAACTGTATGTGGCTAAAACCTTATCTACTGCTAAGTGCTGTCCATTTCAAATTTTTAATCATCACTATTACTTTTATTTCATTATAATAATCATACATGTAATAATAAGATTATTATTTATTTATTTAAGTAATAATGTTTTGCATGTTTCACCTTGCCACATATCTTTTTTGTTGTTGTTGTTGTTTTGTAATATATCACCTGAGCTATTCTCAAGGATATGCTTATTAGCTGAAAATTTCCACATGTCGTGGACTCACAGTGGCTTAGCGGTCTAAAATGGTGGTTTATGAATCAACGTAAAAATATCACTCGAGCAGATCTAGTTTAAAAAGTTTGCCTGTTCATCAGCAACAGTCATTTTCACTCCTGCCACAATGATGTTTTATATATATTAACTCACTGCTGTCATTCAGAAAGTATCTAATTAAAGCTGCATTCAATATTCAATATTCTGAATGTTTTTTTCATTTTTTTTTTTTTTTTTTTTTTTTTTTTTTTTTTTTTTTTTTTTTTTTTTTTTTTTTTTGGTTTTCTAAAAATATATTTTTTTAATAGATAACTCCTAATCACGATCCGTGAGATTGATTTTCTAAAATTTCATCCCTTTTAGCTGTAAATAAACGGAATCCTCTAACCGGTTGGTCAATGTTTATCGATAATTAAATTATGAGTCGGGAGCGTGCGCACGAATGTAGGGAAACTCCAATAAATCGAAAGTGAAACCTGACAAATTGTATTAATTGTCCGTCATTAATATCCAGATGTATTGGAAATGGTGCTATATATCCCTTACTAAGACACAAATGACAATTCAATGAAGTTCTTTGTTTAATTTATCGTATTTCACCGTATTGTAAGTTTGTTTAAATGACCCGGTTTTTCATGACGTAAGCATCTCGCTGGGAAATTATTAGTGTTTCTGTATTTATTTGAGCCTTTATGGTTGAACCAAAATGTAACAATGTTGATTAGGAACATCATCAATTAGATCAGCACAGTTTTAATTTTTTTCCTTGGAAAACTTAATGCAGCTTTAAACACCATATATTGTGTAAAATACAGTGTAAAATTTTAAATATGGTATTTATTTATTTATTTATTTTTACTGTCTTAAATACTGTAACAAAGTAATTTTTGCTCAGAAAAGATAGTTTCTGTTAGAATAAAGTGTTTTTCTATTACACGATTTTTACGATATGTTCAAAGCTGCATTAAGTTTTCCAAAGAAAAAATTAAAACGGTGCTAATCTAATTAATGATGTTCCTAATGAACAATGTTACATTTGGTTCAACGATAAAAGCTCGAATAAATACAGAAATTACAGTAATTTCCGAGCGAGATGCAGCATTTGGGACCTAATATTAGAACATGGTTAAGTCATCAAAACCCGGGTCATTTGAACACAACTTTCAAAAACGGTGAAATACGATAAATTAAACACAAAACTTTGTTGAACTTGTCATTTGTGATTTAGTAAGGGATACATAACACCATTTCAAATACATCTGGATATTAATTAAGGACAATTAATGCAATTTGTCATGTTTCACCTTCGATTCATGGGCTTTTCCGTACATCCATGCGCATTCTCCAAGCTCATAATTACCATCGTTGAACATTGACCAACCGATCAGAGGATTCTGTTTATTTACAGCTAAAAAAATGAAATTTTAGAAAATTAATCTCAAGGATCGTGGTTAGAGGATATCTTTTTTTAAAAAAATATATTTTTAGAAAAAATTCAGAAAATTAAAAATTTAATGCAGCTTTAACATTTTAACAGTCAATCTGCTGTCATTTTGGTCTATGTGGTCTGAAACGTCGATATAATTGTCATCATTCAAAAGCGGACACGATTCGGAAATATTCCAGATTTCGTGAAGAATTGTTGGATTCTGGTTTTTAGTATAAAGTAGTTTACTCTAAACAAACTACTTTTAACATGAATTTTTGACTTGATATTTTTTTAATATATTTTAAGGATATTTATATAAATTTATCAAATATCTTTTATTTATTTATTTATTTATTTATTTATTTATTTACATTATGTATTTTTTCTATTTTCTTTAATATATTCATTTCATTTATTTTTCTTTCTTTCTTTCTTTATTTCTGTATTTATTTATTTATTTTATTTTATTTTTTATTTATTTATGTTTTATTTTTGTATTCATTTTTTCGATTTTAAACATTTTGAAATTATATTTTATGTCATCTTCTCATTTAAACTATATACATGTAGCTTACTTGAAATGGTAATCACCTATGTAATTGTCAAAATATTGTCCCAATATTTATAAACGAAATTTTCTGCAGGTATTACTTGAATAATAAATAATAAGAGGCAAATACTTCGTGAAAAATACTCGCCGTGGTCAAATGGTTAAAGCGTTAGCCTTCAAACTCAATGCGTCTCACCACCGAGGGCTCGATCCCTGTAAAATAGATAAGGGATCAGCAATGTCTATCTTCCACATTGTGCACTAGCCCTATGGTCGCCTTAAGTACGCACTAGTACGGTGCAGATAAAAAGCATTAGTAGCAAGAGATTTTGTTAAGTCATGATCGCTATGTTAATTATGATATTCTCAAACTTTACAGATATCCATTAATGTTTCTCTTAGTGATGATACTAGCAGCGGTAGCAACAGCCAAGGTATCTCTCTCTCTCTCTCTCTCTCTCTCTCTCTCTCTCTCTCTCTATGTGTGTGTGTGTGTGTGTGTGTGTGTTTTAGATGTTTTAGAAACTCCGTGTTAGCAACTCCGTCTCTACACTCTTTAACTTATTTACATACCTATTTGTATTACAAAGCATGTAACTACACTCCCTTAAGCCAGCAAATTAAGCAGATTTGTACACAAAAAACATAATTATTAAACATATAGTGAGGTATTTAACGAAAAAAAGAGTTTGTTCAAACTTTTTGACAATTGTTTTAATACAACTTTCTTTTTTAATTGTAAGATTTTCAGAAGCTGCAAAGAAATAAAACAAGATAAATGTAACACAAAAAGTGGCTTTTACAGAATCAAAACCAATATTGGAATTATATGGGTCTACTGCGAGATGGAAATTGATGGAGGTGGATTTACTTTTATAAGTGATCTAACTAGAAATAAGAAGAAACTTGATTTGGATAATATCTTCACGGACAAGACAAAGGTACTGCTTCAGCTTCGGTACAAAAATCTTTCTCAGAAATATACGATTGTAGAACCTCTAACATCGTCACAACCTATGTCTGTACAGATTAACAGTCACACCGGATACCAGGGTCCAATGAACAAACATCTGGGAGACTACATCTTTTTTGGTATCACTCCTATCAAATTTGGCAAACAAAAAGGCACACAAGGTTTCCTATCAAATGGTAAACGGGTCACCTTCTACAACTGCGATGCTAACCCAAACAGTTACTTTGCTTTCTTCCCAAATATCAATGACAAAACACCAAGTTCCTACCATTCCAGTAATCTGGTATATGAGAGTCGAGGCGTAGCAGTTAACTGGAGAAACACAGCAAAACTTGCAATAAATAAACTGCCGAATTCATTTTTCTTATTAACCGAGATTCATTTTGGCGGATGCGGTACCTATACATCAAGCGATCGTTGGAGAGATGGCGCAACTAGTGTGGCTATTGGTATTCGATAATGAAGCTCAACAAAATCAAAAGGATTTTTTGAAGTCATGGTATTTCTGAACAAAAATGTTAATTAAAATATAATAAATCAATTATTGAATCAAATCTGATACTTTTTTTATATCAAGTTTATTATTATTATTATCATGATTATTATTATTATTATTATTAATGACCATTTAAATTAAAGTTGCTCTTATAAACACATGAGGTTTATTTTAAATATTCAAAGTTAACTGCTCATGTATTTGTATGAAAGTCAAAAAGTTACTAGAACCACGCCTCTAGTCATCTTAAATCTGTCTTATGTTTGATGTTTGTCAACTCATGTTCAGATCCCGCTCAGAGAAATTCTAGTGTAAGAAAGTTTGTCAGTTCGCATATCAAAGGCCAGTCGTTTTCTCTTGGTACTCGAAAGCCATCGTTTTCTCTTTGTACTCAAAGGCCATCGTTTTCTCTTGGTACTCAAATTCCTCTAACATCCTTGAAATGACTGAAATGAAAGAACTTGAATTATTACATTAATGTGTTGATTATTTTGATGCTTTTTAATTTTTTATTTTTTAATAATTTTTTTTTATTATTATTCATTTTCTTGACAGATTATCCTTTACCATTAACTTGAAACAAATATAACTTTTCACCAAGCGAGGTTATGATTTATGATGACGCGTAAAAATAATGTAAATTAAGAGTATCGGAAAGTGTGGAAAAACGCATGAAATTATTTCTGCGACGTCATCTTGCCGAAATAGTAGTTTGCTTACAAAACAATTTTTCCTGCACCACAATTTAATACAAATAAATAAGCGAAAAAAGAAAAATTTTGTTTCGAACTTACATATCAATAAAATGAATACAGCAAGAGAGAGTTGGAATTGTAAGAACTATTTTCTGTCCTCGGTTAAATCCTGAAGTTAACTTAGCTAAGGAACTATGCCTATGATAGGAAAAATTATGAAGACGAAATAAACTTTTTCTACAAAATACTACAAAGCTAAACTCGAATTTATAGTATCTAATACAATACTATTTAAAGAAACGGTGACTGGTAAGAAGGACATTTCCAATTAAACAAAAATAAAGAACAATTCTTTAGAATAAAACAACGCACGTAATATCTGTTATCATCAGATTATAAATACATACAGTATTCTTTACAAAAGTCCTTAATGTTTTAGTATAAATAAATATTTAATACCAAAGTCCTGTTTTATCTCTTAATCTTTTGATGTAAATATATAATACAAACACCAGTTAAATTTTGATGTGCCAGATGTGCACATTTCGGAAATTCATTCCTCATCAGTGACACTAAGACCAAAAAGATTGATTCATAAAAAATATAAGCCAAACAGTTGAAAATTATGAATCTAAAGTTCGAAAATTATATAAATCCCAATCCAGCTAAGAAATGCTGTGCATGAGTGAACAAACCTTAGTTTTAAATTAATTTCAAATTTTAGACGACTGAAAATTTTGCTAAATGGTACATTTTCTGGCAGCACAAAGTACTGCCTACTGAAATATGGATACCCTCGGGGAGTTTTACTCCATCAGCAGCGGTACCCGCTCAGGGGAAGTAAATATATAATACAAATACAATTTTGTAAATTAATATTTCCGTTGTATGAAATAAGTAGAAAAAAGTACATGTAAATGTTTCAGTTAAGCTTGCCAAAGTATCTTAGTCTTCTTTATATGAATAGCATTTTATACTTTTAAGAAGGCATGCGTATACTCTCCAGACACCATGCAAAAGAGAAACATACATGTACCACAACTTGGGCCTTGTCTTGGTCGTTTAAATTAACCCTTGTTTTAAAAAGCAACGAATGGGGTAGTGATAGAATTCAGGGTAACATTTCTTGATAGATGGCGCAGCAGAACATTTTCACGTCAACAAAAGTTAAATTTCATTAGTGAAATAATGTCCATGTCATACCATTTAATTTTTAAAAAATAAATGGCCCACAGGCTTCGCTTCATAGCTTCTAACTCCAGGTGAAAATTGACCCTGAAATTTTGACGTACTATAAATTTAAGGTCTTTATAATTACAAACTGCGCGTGATGTCCGATTTTGTTGTGTTTTGATTATTCGATGTATTATGTATGACTTTACACTTTTGCCGAACTACTTTCCTTGTTTTCCGCTGTTATTTAAAGACCAATGTTTACAATGGCGACACACAAACAACAAGGTAGGTCAACACTCGCGGCATTTTAAAAAGACTTGAAAAGATTAAACAATTAAAGAACTGAACAAATATTATCTGTATTTCACAATAGTATGTAAAAATTAGTTAATCATAATAATATGTGTGTTGGAAGATATATAAGTATAATGGCAGTACACATTATGCATAAATGAAGTTCGATTTCCGACAAAATAGATATAAATATATATATATTTTTATGACAAAATCATAAATACACTGACTAGATACATATATAATACTTTAGTGTAATATTGTAAGCCTTACTTTATAAACTTTAATAAATTTTACAGTTCTATCTCATTTGTACTATTCATTAACAATTGAAGTTTCAAAATATTTGGTTTTACATAATATTATTTCCTCATTTATTCTATTTTAAAGAAGATACATTCAAATAAAAATTATATTTCTGCCCAATTGTGTCAGAATTAGAAAGAGTACATATTCTACCATTCCTATCTACATTAGCCCACCTACCCTTTTTAACCGGAAGCAAATGGTTGGATGTATGAAATCTAGCAAAGATATATCTTAAATTAAAAGGGAGGGTTAAAATATTTCTCTCAGCGAAAATCTACTATGTATATTCTATAAATCACAGCCTTGCTTGAGTTCTGAATGTTTGTAATCAAAGTACTGAAAGCACTGACAATTGCGAAAGACAGATGGATGTTTCATTGAATGTGAATTTTTCATCCTGTTAGGTCATGTAAAGTTGACAGCCTTGGTAGGTGAAGTGGTATATACGTTCACTTTGCAGTGCATTGAAAGACAGCATTGAGGCATGTTATGTGCAATTTCTATTGGCTATAATACTTCAATTACCATTCTGAAGACCAGGTATCGCAAATTGTTTAAATAATCGGGAAACTATACATCTCAAAATGATCATATCATAAACCATGTAGCATTATATGGTCACATAATAATCCATGTTACAATATAAAGTCATATCATAAACTTTGTTACATTTCACAAACCAAGTGGCATAAATATACCATTCCATAAACTATGTGTTTAAAAAAACTATATTATAATCAATGTGGCATTAAATGACCATTTCAAAGTCCATGTAACATTTAATGACCACATCAGAAACAATTAGGTATTTATTGACCATATCATAAACCATGTGACACTAATTGACTATATCGTAAACCATATGATTTAAACTGGCCATATCATAACTGTTACTCGAAATGGCTATATCATAAACCATGCAACTTAAATAAACATATAAACCATGCGTCTCAAATTATTATATCATGATCATTGTGACTCAAAATAATCATATTAAAAACCGCATGACACCAAATGGCCATATCATAAACAGTGAGACTCAAACTGACCATATCGGCAAAAACCATGTGGCACAAAATGGCCATATCATTAACTATGTGACTTAAACCGACCATGTTATAAACCATGCGACAAAAATGATTATATCATAAATTATATAGCACTGTTTAACCATACATTTACCATAAATCATGTAACTCAAAACGACTATATAAAAAACCACCTGACCCAAAAAGAACGAAGTTTTAACAATGTGAATCCAAATGTTCATTTAAAAAACATGTGATATACCATGGCCATATAATTGAGCTAACCATATCATGCACTGTATGGCTCAAAATGGATATATCATAAACCATGCGCCGCTTACATGGTCATATAATAACTATGTGACTCAAACTCACCATATCATACAGTGTGTGATTCCAAATGACCATATCATAAACCACGTGACTCAAATTAACCATATCATACATCGTGTGACTCAAAACGGCCTAACCTTAAACCATGTGATTCAAATGACTATATCATAAGCCTTGTGACCCAAAATAATCATATTTAAACATTGCGACTCAAATTAACAGACAAAAACCAATGTGGAGCAAAAACGACCATGTCATAAAACATACGACTCAAACTGACTATATGATAAACTGTGTCTCAAAATGGCCATATCATAAACCATGTGATTCAAAATAGCGATATCATGACCATAATATAAACAATGTGGCACTAAATGACCATATCATAAACCATGTGGCACTTAATTACCGTATCATAAACCGTGTGACTCAAAAATGTAATATCATAAACAATGTGACTGAAAATGACCATACCACAAACCATGTTTCACTGAATGACCATATCATTAACCATATGGCATTAAATGACCATATCATAAACCATGTTGCACTAAATAACCATATCATAAACCATGTGACTCAAAATGACCATATAGCACAAACCTTGTTTCACTAAATGACCATATATAATCCATGTGGCACTAAATGGCTATATCATAAACTTTGAAACCCTTCACACCCCCCCCCCCAAAAAAAAAAAAAAAAAAATCATTAACCTTTTATGACAACCAGCAACGTTAGAACGTAAAAAATTTATCGTATTTACTTCATTTGAAAACGATTTAGAATACTGACACGTGATCTTACCTCCCTGCTAGTAAAAATTCAACAGGTGACGATGTTTTTATTTGATTGAAAGCGCATGGAATTATAATTATTATACGGATATAGCCAGATTCGCCGACTATACACATGGAACTAGTTTTAAACTTACTGTAGGATAGTTGTATACATAAAACACAATTCTGTGGGCTCTGCTTTCACATGTGACACTAACATATGACAAAAATCTTTTAAAAGATGTCTATAAAACACAAAAACTATTTGTACACTCGTGTCGAAAACCGGAAGTCAGCAAATCGTTATTTACATTGGTTTTACCTTCCTAGCCGTTTTATTATTTAAGACTCATAATTATTATATTTGTGTCGTGTTCGTATATTTTTGTCATATGTCCAAACGTAAACATGATGTTACTTTGCAAGCTTTTTGAACTTTAACATCTCAAATTTCTGACCTTCCGATTTGTCTTCGATTGACCCCGACATTTCAATCAGGAACCGGAGCTAATCTGCATACGAGAGTAGATCCTTGGTATTACCTACAGTAAACAAGATCTGATATTTTCTTTTTTTTAAAATTAACCTTTCCTTTTTACCTCTTGGATACAATGCATACGATTTTTTTTCGGTACGAATACATATGACAGAGATCTGGCAACAGGCGATCATAGAGGGGGGAGGGGCACCGTGTGACGTCATCAATAAAGTCCGTCCTAAAAAACTGAAGTATTTTCTTTCGATTCCCCTTTTCACTTCTTTCTAACTCAATTTTAATCAATGGAAAGTCACGATTTATCATGACAATTTCATCACCGAATCAACAGAATGTAAAAATCACCCTAATTTGGATTAACTGCCCTTTTTAACTTCAACTCTTCAGACGAGAGAGAGCTGAAATCTGTAACGAACACAAAAACGGGTTAAGAATTCAAGTGTGACAGCTATATATTTGAGAAAGCTTTGCTTTCTCGAATAATAATTGGTCTTTAAGTTTAAAATCAACAGCTTTATATAACCAATTTTTTGTTTATATTAGGTGCTTGACTAAATTTTTTATTTCTGTTATCCATGATATATTTTACTTACTGTTAATGAACAAAAGTGTTTGTGTTACAATTTATCTTCACAAAATAGTAACTGATACCAAAATGAAAACATTCTTTTTGCGATTTGTGTATATTAATCAGGCATCTACCTAGCTCGCCTTAACCATATAACTTTTTCATATTCAGAATTATTTTACAAAATTTAAGATGAAGCTTTATATTCTTAAATTCCCAAACTTTTCACCCATACAACATAATTGGTAAAACTAGTGCTCAGTGTGGCTAATGCCAGTCAGTCCTAACGTAATAATCACGGATAGTTAGTTATGAGAGTCTTTACTTACTACTAGTACTATCTGAAATTTTTTTTTCTGAATTACATATTTAAAAAAAATTAATAAAAATTAATTCTTTTTTTCTTAAGAAAATTAAAAAGATTATACGACACTAGTCTAAAACAATAGTTTTTTATTTTGTTATATTTCACCTAAGCTATAAACAAGAATATGATTATTAGCTGCAAATATATCCACATGTCAAGGGTCCACGGTTGCTGAGTGATATAAAATGGTGGTTATGAATCAACGTAGATTCAATGAATGACGATCTAGTTTAAAAAGTTTGCCTGTTTATAAGCCAAAGTCTTTTTTTCACTTCCGCCAAAACGATGTCTTAAATAGCTTAACGCGCTGCTTTCATTAATAAAGTATCTTATGAAGAGTAAAATAACATGTATTATGTAAAATAATGCGTAAAATTTAAAATATGTTATTATTTAATTAATTTATTTATCTATTTTTATTTATTTATTTATTTATTTTTATTTTTATTTTTTCCAACTTAGCTCAAATACTGGAACAAAGTGATTTTTGCTCAGAAAAGATAGTTTCTGTTAGAATAAAGTGTTTTCTATTACACAATTTTAACGATATGTTTAACACTTTAACAGTCAACGTGCTGTCATATTGGTCTATACGGGCTGAAACGTCGATGTAATTGTCATCATTCAAAACCGGACACGAGTTGGAAATATTTCGGATTTCGTGAAGAATTGTTGGATTTCGGTTTTCAGTATAAAGTAGCTTATACATAAAAGTAGTCATACCCACTGTGTTATATGGAGCTGAACTTTGGAACTCCCTCAAAGCCTGTGATATCAACACCTTACATACTTTTCGACATTTCATCGTTAAAAATGTACATGATTTACCCCCAACGGACTCGTTCAGATATGTGTAAGGGCATGCTTGGACTTTTAAGGCTTATGTCTGAAGTAGATAAGCGTAAACTTTATTTTCTCCAAAAGCTTTGTACATTAAGTTTTAGAACTTTAACAAAACAAGTTTTCGTCCATCGTTTATACTCTTACTGTGAAAATCATAAAAGGTTATATACCTGATATTTTTGAGATTCTACATAAGTACCCTCTCATCGATTATATAAATGACTTTATCTATCACCAGGTATTTCCCGATAGGCGAACTTGGAAGGCAATTGTCACCAAAGCAATAAAGGATCACGAAAAACAGGAATGGACATTAAGGACATCTTATGACAAGGATTTTAGAAGGTTTAACAAGTTACATTCCGATATCACTACAGCCTCAGTTTGGAGCTTCCCCACTAACACTGCAGAATTAGAATTATCACGACACACAGGCAAACTGTGGGATTTGCCATATTTTAAAGAAGAACAGTTTTGTAATCAAGTCTTAAATGCTATGTTTGTGCACTTGCCATGTCATTGTCCGTGTATTAACGATATTCGTCACTTGTTCTTCGATATTATATTAGACCGGTTTGGAGTATATTTACAAGCGGAGCTTTTTAATGCATCTGACGAAGAATTATTTTGTTATTTACTTTATGTACCATTGCCTTCGCTACGAAATCAGGAAACATGATTTTACAAGAATCGCTTACAGTTTTCGATCTTTCTGTAGTCTACTATAGATGTGTCATATACCACTTTTTGATTTTAATCATAAAAATACATTCAAAAAGTGGTATATGACAGATGTATAAGAAGCATCTAAGCGCTATGTCGGACCACACACAAGCACATAATCATTTGATAATTATACATATTTATATTTATTATGCTGCTTTGTGCACTGTAATTGTGTTATGCATTAATTTATTTCACTACTTTGTAATATGTTAGATCTGTAAATATATTGTATTTTCATTATCGCTACTAAATAGGAAATAAAGAATGAATGAAAGTATAAAGTAGTTTACTCTAAACGAACTACTTTTAATTAATTTATATTTATTTTTATAAATTTTGAGATGTCTTTTTTTCAGAAAATTCAATTGAATATTTTTAAGGATTTTTTTATATAAATGTACCAAATATCTTTTATTTATTTATTTATTTATTTATTTATTTATTTATTTATTTATTTATTATATTCTTTATTAAACCAAATACCTTATAATAAAAGGTACATATTACAAAACATAGACATAAACATTAAGGTGAACAAATACATAATAATATTACAATACTACAATAAATACATACATAGTAAGGCATGGATACCAAATAAAATTGCTTACACGATATTGAACGGAGAAAGTTATCAGATTCAAACTGTGTGGAGAAACAAAAATAATCGATATCTAATAATATTTTGATAATAAAAATAGATAGAACCTTACGCAATAATAATAATAATAATAATAATAATAATGTTATTCATTAGAGAAAAATATGAATATCACATGCAAGTTTTTACATAGAATTGTTACGAATTGTTGCAGATCCAAGATTACAGAGTTGTTTTACATTATTGATATTTAACAGTTTAATGAGTTTGTAGGTGCTAGGCTTCGGCCAGTTATAAGATTTAATAAAACATTGTCTTAATTGATAATAAACTGGACATTCCAATATAAAGTGGTACTCATCCTCAATACTATCAGTACAAAATTTACAAAATCTTTCATTTCGTTTTTTTTTTTTTTTTTTTTTTTTTTTTTTTTTTTTTTTTTTGTCTTTGTAACGGCCTGTTTCAACAGTCAAACAATGTGAGCATAACCTGAATTTTGCTATAACCTTTTGTAACATACTGGATTTGATTTCCTTAAATAATATTGTAGAGTAAAATGATTTAAAAAGGACACGTAAAAATGACATTTGGCTGATTTCTGAAGTGGAGCATTTAAATTCTAGATACAAACATACACTAACTTCTGCTTGATTACAGCTAAACCGAACTTTGGACAAACATTGTTTTGATTCAACCACATAAACCAAAGACCAGGTGATTCCAATTCTGATTAATAAAATTAGTCCAAATAATTCTATTAGCACTTGAAGTTGAGCCGCACTTTAGAAGATCTTTGTATAGATTTTAAAGGATGCAATTTGGTGAATTTAATAAATTAAACCAGAACTTAAAAATTCTTATTTTATGACTAGCATACAACGAAAATCTTCCTATTTCAAGATAAGTCATTATATTTGTTGTTGAATTTTTTACACCAAGTAATTATTTATAGTATTCTAGATGAATTTTTTCTATTGCCTGTCCAGTATGCACAACCCATATTTCACATGCATAAGACATTACAATACCAACATAAATATCAAATAAAGTTAAAAGACTATTGAATTTAAGTACATGTATTTGTTTTGTTTTACTTTTTAATGCATACATCGCTTTTCTACCTTGCGCAGCTAGGTGTAACTTTGAGATATGAAATTTACCGTAATAGTTTAATAAAACTCCTAAATATTTAAATTGGTTCACAATTTCAATCCAAGTGCCGTTGTGTGACCATTTTTCTATTTCTTTTATAGAACCTGAACTGCCAAACACTATTACTTTTGTTTTACTTAGATTTACTACAATGTTAAGACCCCATTTACTGGTGTAATCATATAAATAATTCAAAAAATTGTGTAAACCAGAAATAGATTCTGAGAATAACATCGGCATACATTAGTAAAATCAATGGTAATTCAAACAATTCTGGTATTTCACATCTTCTGTTAAAAACATATTTCAAAATCGATGATAAAAAGCGAAAATAGTATGGGAGAGATTACTTCCCCTTGCATAAAGCCAAGATTATTACAAAAATATTCTGAATAAAACCCATCAACAGTCGCACAAGTTTAAACATTGTTGTACATAGATTTGATAACCGATAAAAATTACCTGTAATAACTTGTTTAGATAATTTATAAAATAGATATTGCCTGTTGACCGAGTCAAAAGTTCGTGAAAAATCTACAAAACAACAGTATAACCTTTTCTTAACACGAAAGTTTTTGTTATCAATGAATAAAGTGCAAAAATTGCATCACGGGTCCCAGTACCCGGGCGAAACCCAAATTGAGCATCGGTTAAAATATTATTACTATCAACCAATGTAAGAAGACGATTGTTAATAAGAGGTGTAAATAATTTACATAGATTACTTATTAAGCTAAAACCCCTGTAATTACTAGGGTCATTTGGCGAACCCTTTTTTAAAATTGGGACAATCACTGTAGAGGACCATGTAGTAGGAAAAATACCTGAATTTAAAATATCATTAAAATATGTAGTATATAAGGCATTAAAAAGTTGCCAGATTCTATAAAAATTTCGTTAAGTAAACCATCATCACCATGACTTCTTTCAATGATTTGATGGCTAATTCAACCTCATCCAATGTAATCGTATTGTCTTATTCTTCAAAAATAGTTTTATTGTTCGAAAGATTTGGGCCAATGTGTATGTTAGTATCAGGGTCAAAATGACCTTGATCAAAGTGTACGTCACAGAAGTGGTTAACAAAGTCATCCAGTGATAAAGTGTGTGTATGCGTTTTTCTTCGTGAAAAAGTAGAATAAAACTTGCGTGGATTTGTAATTACACCATATTTCTTTTGTTTAAATCAAGTTGATATTGAGTTTATCACCCGTTATAGAGCACGGGCACAGGTTGATAACTAAATACTAACCTGGTTTTTGCACGTGCACAGGTTAGTATTTGAATATCTACCTGGGAACATAATTATTTGTTTTAGTGTAACAAGTTTGACATTGCCCGTTTGGTATCCATAAGCTTATATCCAAAAATCATTTTAAGTTTTTTTAATTAAATTAAATTTAATTATACTTGATTTAACTACGATTATAACAAAATTTAAACTGTCAAGTTAATTTTTTTGCACTAATACAAGAACTTAAAAACAAAATAAATCGATACTTCTTCAGAAACCATTACTTCATAAAACTGTATTGATTTCAATAATTTTATTTTTAAAAAATTAGCGAATGCAGAAGTAACTCTGGTATATGATTATAATGGTAGACATAACCAAGCTATTATATTTCCGAGGGACCTCAGTCTGAGCATGTCTGATACATCTACCGCATCTGTGAGTGTGTTTAGTATGGATTTTTGTCTTTGTATGGAACTTCCAAAAATGTATGAGGATTAAATATGTCATCATTTTTTTTCAAGCAAAATCTTCTAGTGCTATCCATCTTACCACTGACACCGCAGTAGCACATAAAAACAGTTTCCGTTCGAGCATCAGCCTATCAGAATACTGATTCTTTTAGTGAAAAAATAATTTTTAAAAAAAGATTCTTTTAGTGAAAAAATTATTTAAAAAAAAAAAAAAGATTTGCTCTACCGAGACTCGAACTCGTGATGTTATAACCCTAACCCTAGGGCCATCCGGACTTGTAATTTACGGCTATTTTATAACTATTATTGTATGGTGTACGACAGTTATCAACTGAGCTGGAGGTGTGCACGGATTAACCAAACTGGGCACGTGCAACGTGTGAATTCGTGGCGCCTCGGTATACACAACTTTGCACGTGCCCAGGTTAGTATAAATGTGTAACCACGCACACCTACAGCTCAGTTGATATAACGTCTTAGTGAGTCCAACATGTTTCTCTCTTGTTTGAGGTATGTGCGTTTTATTTTATTTTCATATTTTTATATTCTTTTTAACAGCTGCGCAAATTAGCATGTGATTGTATTTTTATTCTTATTGAAGTCTTAAAGAGACTTCAAATATGTAGCATAGAATTTCTTACAATGGTTTGTCTTCAGTACAGGTACAAGCAGTTGTGTGTAATTTTTTTTAAATTCAGACTCGATGTTGAACGACAGAATAGGTCAAATATCTTATGCAAAAGATTGGTAAAACATTCTATATCAACATCTTTTCGATTTGAGAAACCGTAATTATTGATGACATCTTCAAAACTCATCAGCGTGATTTGCTTATGAGTCTTTACAACAGTTTTTATTATCGATGTCTTCCCACTTAGCTAACATTTTTAATTTTTCTTATTCCCACTTAGCCAACATTGTTAAATAAACATTTAAGATCTCACCTGGAAAGTTTTTTTGTAAAGTCTTTCCCAGGATACTTCTACAATAATATGGTGAATAATTTTAAAGAAATATTTTAAAGATATATATATATGTTTGTTTATTTATTTGTCACGTGTTAATTATCTTAAACTGTAAAATACATTAGAATTAAAGCACGTTAAAATATCAACATCCAGTCAAACTAATGAGACACTATTAAGAATTAAATAAGAAACATTACTATATACACTAACATATTGAAAACAAATACGCCGTTAGATACATCTGAAGAAGCTAAAAGTCCTTGAAGTAAAGGTTCTTTCATAAAGAACGCTAATTTATCACAAGAAGTAAGATTTAAAGTCTGGTAAAATTTCAAAGCTGAATAAAACAAATAAAAACGTTAATAAAGAATAAAATATTGATTATAAATTTTATTTAAATGAACTTTTATTCTTCTGGTTAATATAGACTAAAACGGTTTTTATTCTCATGCAATTTGCAGAATTTTGAATTTTTACAAAAAGAAATATTCAAAATTCTGCACCTGTGCAGATAAAAATAAATCTTTTTGTAAAACTTTAAATTATTTTTGTAAAAATTCAAAATTCTGCAAATTCATTTAGATTTAAATATTTGTATTGTAAAATTTAGATATTAGTTTGGTAAAATTTTACTTCAAATATAATTCTATTTGTCATCAAGAAAAAGTCGCCCGTTTTGCACATATATAGACCTTTTGAAAAATTTTTAAGAATTTATTTCACAACTGAATTTTTAGAAAAATAATAGATACCACAGGTGTAATATGAGAACACAACACTAAACAAATTTTGCGGAAGGTAATAAGAATATTTTGAATGCATTCTTTGCCGCTTAATTTTGTCATTTTGACATATTCGTTGCACAAATGTCTTTTTCCAAAATCGCACAAAGATAAACACACTTAAATAAATACCAATATTTATTTTTAAATCCAGTAAATGGCCATCACCAACAGAAGTTTTGAATATCCGTACTATTTGAATTTGTATACCTTAAGACCACATTTATCTTTTTAACATGTTAAAGTCTTCGCAATGTAAAAGCAATTTTAAATTTTCCTAGACGACAACAAATGTCGCGTGATAATAAGTAGATAATTCCAGATTACCAGCCACTGCAACTTCGTCCAGTATTAAAAATTAAGAGCTTGAAATATATTTATCACACACATCCCCTTGAAGAAACATAAATTCAAAATGATATAAATTTATTATACTGTATCATAATGCCAATATCATTTAACTTTTCCCCCTTTTTATTTAAATTTTTGTCGAGCCTGGCATTGCCATAATGCGAGACTTAGGTATTACTTTTCAGGTGTCGTCGGCGGCGTTGTGTGGTGTGAAAGTTTATATCAAAGTAATGTATTTTCTACTTGATCAAAACTAACCAGGCAAGACATTTAAATCCGTGGAATTCTTGTTTAATTCAATTATTTTGGGAAAATAAATAAATAACTTATTTTATTATATTTTGGAGAAAAAAGGTTGCACGATAGAGAATGGAGTTGAGTAATGGTGTTTTATTACGGTCAATATTTTTATAACAAGAAGGGCAGTTTTGGATTGCGTTGTAAAAATAATTATCTGGTAAATATCTTGATGTGCAAAAGTCAAATTTTAACTTTAAGGTGAATTTAATTCTGATATTTAACTTAAAATTATAAAATGATGTCGTACAGAATCTAAAACTTCAATAATATCTCAATTATTTTCCAGAAACAGACTACTCTCGCCTGTAATTAAAACCTATTATATTCTAATTCGCCAAGCTCAAACTAATATAAATCATTTATGAAATAAAACTCAACACAAGTTTAGGACAAGTGCCTACACGTATAGCAGCTTTTACTACAAAAGGTTTTACATAAAAATTCAAATCTATCCTTGAAATCCTAAGCTCACGGTGGCACATTATGTAATGTAATATCGTACAACTTGAAGATATAACAAAACGTTCAAAATCTACAATAGAAAAAATAACATAATACATGTCAAGGGGGTGGGTGAGCGGGATTTAGAGTATGAATGATGCTACAACGAGTGGCTAACTTCTAATACTATAAAATAACTCGAGACCCGCTATATATCACGAAAATACGCACGTTTTTGCGTGAATATGTATGTTCATTAATCATTACCCGTGATGTTCATTAATCACACGTGAATCCGCAATGCGGTAAAATCGTAACATATTTTAAACTTTAGTAATCACGTGACAATCGCTCTTGGTCCACGTGTTGGACACAACTTATAGACCATGTACACGATCACTGAAGTGTAACACATTAATAACTTTTATAAATATATTTGTTTTGCCTAATCCTACAACTGACAACAACTTAGCCAACTTTTAAAACTTTATCTATAGGTAAGTGCTCGCTCCGTAAGTGGAAGGTCGTGGGTTCGAACCCCGGCCGGGTCTGACCCAAGACTTGAAAGTGGGTAGTGACTGTCCTTTCGCCAAGCACTCGGCATTACGAAATGAAAGTCACGGTTCTTTCGGATGGGAACTTAAAATAACGAGGTCCCGTGTCATGGCAGGCATGACACGATAAAGAACCCTGCTGTATAAAGCCATCAGCGCAACGCACAGGCAAAATTTCTGCACTTTAGCCTATAGCTGGCGACGTCTCGATATAAGTAAAATATTCTTGACTGGGACGTTAAACACCATTACTCAACTCTTACTCTTATCTATGGGTACAAAATTTCAAAATGTTGGCTAAGTGGGAATGTACCTAATTATCAATAGCCCAACAAAGTGTTACCCTTGACCTACACCCTTCTCTGGGGTTAATAACTATGTTGTTAGACATATTAGGGTGTTTACTCAACCGTAGTGTGAATTCTGCATGCAGAGGGACATGGTCAATTTACCTGCTAAAATTACTTTATAAAATCAAACATATCTAAAGATGTATTAATGTAATAATTAGTCACTCCACAATAACCATTATATGAATAATCACAATCATGTTAATCAGTGTGTCTACCATTCATAATTCTTAAACCAACAGCTTTACTCATGTTTAAAAGTATAGTACCATATGTGTTTGTGATTTTATCCGTGTTTGTTCTATCAACAAGTGGTGTGTCGTTTGCGTAAATGAATACATCAGAAAGCCTACTTTGAATATCAGTATGGACGACGTTCATATGGATGTAGTCTTTCAATTGACCTGTTCAACTGTTTCAAGTCGCCTGCAACAATAATTTTACCTTTAGCACTATATTTTTCTAAAACGTTTTCTAATTCGTAAAATATATCACAATCGTAGTATTTGAAGTATATTGAATTAGCAGGTGGAATATACACACAAACCTGATAAATATATTCATTATTTGAAGTTATACTTTTGTCTATGTGTAAAACAATAATTGTATCCAAGACAGTTTCTTCAACTTTAATGAAATTACGGATTATCACTAACATCCCACCGCCTTGAGTGTTTTTGTTCGTTTCAGGGGAACCACTGAACATATCAAAATTAGGAATATTTACTTTAGGCAGGCTATTCTCAACCCAACATTCATACAATTTACAATTAACATAACTAAATAGAAAATTTAAAAAAGCAGTCATTAAGTTTTCCGCTTAAACCGCCGTTAATATTCCAGCATAAAAAAATTACATGGCGATTTTTGGATGTCAGATATCTTTCTCCTGCACATCCTAGTCTTGACTTAAAAGATGAATCAACGTCTTGCGACTTTGAGAATCCATAGCGTTGGTAGGTATCTTTTAAAAATCGAAACGTCCACCACGTCCATTACTTCCACTACTTCCAACCTCCCTTTGTTGTGATTGTATTTGTTTGCTTGTATCCGTGTCCCTATATTGTGTTGTGTGTGTTGTATTGTAAAGTTCACCACTGATGTACAGTTTGTCTTCATTAAGTATGCATCTGTTTGTTTTCTTTAGCTTTTTTAGCACAGGGATGAGTCTTTCGTCTATCCTGTATGCTCTTCGGGAATTGCTGACTCATTGCATGTGGCGTATCTTGCAATACATTTGCAGATTTCTGATTTTTCCTCTATGTTAAAACTTAGTGAATTTGACAACTATAGGTCTATACTTTTCTGTAAAGGATATGCCTATTCTGTGGGCCCTATCAATATCAATTACATTATCAGCATTATCACATTTTCATAAAAGTCATGTATAACTTGCATGCATTTTTCCTCCTTATTTTTAGGTATCCCGGAAAATAAAATTCTCTCATAGATTGAGACTGCAAATCAAGAAGCTCTTCCTTTTAGTGACCTTAAATCTTTAATTTCGGATTCATAAAATTCAGAATTGTGTTTAAGATCTTTTATTTCAGATTTAAGTGAATTATAATTGGTTTCCAAATCGTCGATTTAAAACAGTCACTTGTAAATTGGCAGCTGATTTCAACTAATCTACTCTATCCCGCAGTGCACTCATTTCATTATTAACTGAACTAATTTTACCATCAAGAGAATCTGTTCTATGTTGTCTAATTTCTTCGGCCATTTGTTTTAAGTCGTGTGGCTATAATGGAGGACTTTGTATGTTCATTTGTTGAGACATAGCTTGGGGGGATTGCATGAGATGACCATGTCCATACTGTCCATTATGTATTTTTTAAAATTTTATTTACATTATGTATTTATTTATTTTTTTATTTTTTATCATTTATTTTTCAATGTTTAACTTTTTAAAATTTTCATGACATAAATCGGAAGCAACAAGCGAAATTTTCAGTAGGTATTTATTTAATATTATAAGGGGCAAATACTTCGTGCTGAAATAACGAATGGTTAAGGCGTTAGCCTTTAAACTCCGATTACTCGGCGCGTATTACCACTGAGGGCTCGATCCCGGTCGACTACAAGTGAGAAAGGAACCAAGATAATAGACTCGGTGATCTGCAATATCTATCGTCCACATTGTGCACTAACTCTCTGGTCGCCATAAGTGCGCACTAGTACAGTGCAGATCAGAAGCACTTCTATACTCATGCACCACATAAACTTCTGTTAGACTATTCCTCGAGATTAATAACAATATGTCTCGTCGCAAAAAGCTGAAAATTGATATAGCGAATGTGACGTAAAACAACATTCAATCAAACAACCAACCAAACAACCTTTTTATTTGTGCAATATCAAGACTGTGTAAAAAATTGTTCTATCCGTCAAATATACAGCATTAAACAAATACGTGTGTAACGTGTGTAACATGCGATCGGACAACTATGGAATGATTATTTTCCATAGTTACGCCACCCAAGGAAACTTCTGACAAAGAAAAATTTTATGTAATATTGAAAAACATTTCTTAAATAAAAAATTTCAACAAAAAAAATTTTGGCTAGTTTATGAAATATTTCATGTTTTTTATAAAAATCCAATTGGAATTCTAATTGAAAAAAATCCCATTTGAGAATTTTGTTGGAAAAAATTCCCATCTTATTATTTAAATCCAACATACTTATCTTGGGGAAAACATCGAATTAAAATTAAATTTGGAAAAAAAATTCCAATGTAATTTATAATTTGGAAAATGTTTCAAAAATATTGAAATTTTTGAATAATTTTCCAACTGGAAAAAAATTCCAACATTATACTATTTTGGAAAAAAATTCCAACATGTTTATAAAACAATTCCAATTGGATAAAAAATCCAAAAATTATAAACTTGTTGGAAATTTTTTCCAAGAATGATTTGATTGGAAAAAATCCAATTGAAAAAAAAAAATATATAACATTGTTCACTGAGACAATTATTCCTTTCTTGAAAAAATAATAAAAAGCTTTTTAATCTTTGGAAATCTGATTGTTTATAATTTACATTCAAAATTGGATTTTAATCTATAAACTCTTTAAAGTCGATTATTACGGACTTGCATCGAGTTGTTACATGATTTGGGGAATTAATAATCGTTAACACGATTTTAACTGCTTATTATTTCCGGAAGTTGTCTTCTAACTTATATAATACAAAACGAAAAACGATATAACAAATAAATCCGTATCAAGATTTGTAAACCAGTTAATGATATACATAACAAAATGTTACTGAAAACATTCATACATGAAGATGAAATAGTTGAGATTTCAAGAATGACCAACCAAAAATAATAAATTTTCAGTGCCGTTTAATTACACATTTTACCAAATGGAAAAAAAACCTCTGCTTCATTTTTGTTTGTTAAAAGCATTTAGAATGCTTTGAGCAATAATTTCTCTGAATATCATTGAATACATCTTTATGATACTCTAAAGAACATGGTCTTGTTACTGGTATTGAGTGGGGGAAAACATTATTTTGCAGTTTGGCTATAATTAATCTTAAGTAATTTTATTTTATAATCGATCAAAAGCTGCAACTTGATGCACCACTAAAATATACATGCTGTGCTATGCCATATGCTCACTCTCCAAGCAGGCGAGCTTAACAATCGTATATGTGAACATACCTGATCTTTGAATTAAGTAGATAGCTCTCTTCTAGATGATTTTTACTTGAATTACAGTTTCAGTGCACATAACCAAAATTTCAAACTGAAGATACAAATTGAATATATCACAGCTATTGTCAATGACTGAAATGCATAAAGCTAATTTTATCTATTTATGAAAACTTAAACCTACTTTCAATGTACCAAAAATTCATAGTCGAAAAGAGCTTTTTTTATACAGTATTTTAAATTCTAAAAAGCTATCAGGAAAAGAAAATATAGCATATTTCATTTGCCATGAATGTTCAAAATAATTTAAGGGACCTTATTGGTCCTAAGGAATTAAATAGTACACCTATGAATCTACATGTAGGTTCAAATTCCACTCCAACAGATCATAGTGCGAGAAAGTTGTCAGTTCACTTGACAAAGGTTTTCTCAGAGTTATCTTATTTCTTCCACTGTCCCAAACCTAACCACCTCCATATAGATCTTGACCTGGGCATAAAACATTTTACTCATTAAAGCTTCGAAATTTTCAGTGGAATTCCCATTTATTTATTATCATTGTCAAGATCATTATCTTAAGTTTTAAATATTTTAATCTTTTAAAAAATATGATAGAACCATTTAATCTAATCACAATGGCCTCAATAACAGTAACAAGACCTTAAGTAAGGTCAAAATATTTAGAAATTAACAAAAATGATATTTTTAACTTCAAACGTAAATACTAATTTTTCAATAAATATTTCAAAGCTTTTGACAGTTTAGAAAGACGAATGAAATGCATGAGTCCGTAGCGAAGTAGATCCCCACCCCAGTTAAGTATATCTGTAATGACCGACATGTATTACTAAAATTAAAATGATAGCATTAAAGTACACCAAAATTAAAAAAGTTAAACAGATAAAACATGCAAATTTTGCTAAAAATGAAGGATAGATGGAAAGAAGGTATGCAGGAAGGAAGAAGTGAGTACCAGTATGTATAACCATGTAGGTTTGAGAAAGTATAGTGAAGAATACCGGTACGGAAAATGATCAAAATATTAAATACTTGTAAATAAATCGTTAATGAATGAATGATTTTTTAGTCTTGCTAATGGGTCTTTTGAAATTCAATTTGATAGTTAAAAAGTATCTGCAACTATTTAGTATATTTTAGTAATTTGTAAAGTAATATTCTGTAGTGTGTTACCGTTGTGACGTCAGAACACGAAGCCCCCAAATTTGGATACCTGGAGATGTATTAGAAATTAATCGATATTTCCATGTTTGGGGATGAATTTTTATGAAATTTTCGTTAAAGCCATATTTCTATACACATAAAACATGTCAAAATCGGATATCGTAACAGGTTTACTTTCAGGTCCAACAAAAACTACACCTGATATTTTGTTTTGTGTCAGTCGTGATATTTTGTTTTGTTTCAGTCGTGATATTTTGTTTTGTGTCGGTCGTGATATTTTCTTTTGTGTCAGTCACACGTTGTTCCTTATACATGTGTATTTCTTTATATAATATTATATACTGTTGTGTGAATTCTTAGTAGTAATAGATTTTGTTATGATCGTTATGTTAATTATACTAATCTCAAACTTTACAGATATCCAATAGTGTTTCTCTTAGTGTTGGTACTAGCAGCGGTAGCAACAGCCGAGGTATTTCTCTCTCTCTCTCTCTCTCTCTCTCTCTCTCTCTCTCTCTCTCTCTCTCTCTCAGATATATATATATATATATATATATATATATATATATATATATATATATATATATATATATATATGGTGTTCACAACTCCGTCTCTCTACACTTTATCATACCGTGGCCGAGGGGTCTAAAGCGCGCGCTTACGGATCAGTGCCTCTCACCGCCTGGGTTCGAATCCAAGTCGGGACAGACCCTATTGTGAGAAAGTTGGCAGTTCGCTTGCCGAAGGTCGGTGGTTTTCTCCGGGCACTCCGGTTTTCTCCGACATCCCAGAAGTGACAGATTCGAAATAAGTTAGATTCTTGACTAGGTCGTAAACCATTACTCCACTCAACTTCACTCTTTAACATACCCATTTGTAATACAAAGCATGTAACTACACTCCCTCTAGGGGGGCATTTATTTTTTATTATCATAACTTTATTTTTTTAAGACATTCAGAAGCTGCAAAGAAATAAAACAAGGTAAATGTAACGCAAAAAGTGGTTTTTACAGAATCAAAACCAATATTGGCAGAATATGGGTTTACTGCGAGATGGAAATTGATGGAGGTGGATTTACCTTTATAAGTGATCTAACTAGATGTAACAGGAAACTTGATTTGGGGAATATCTTCACGGACAAGACAAAGGTACTGCTTCAGCTTCGGTACAAAAATCTTTCTCAGAAATATACGATTGTAGAACCTCTAACATCGTCACAACCTATGTCTGTGCAGATTAACAGTTACACCGGATATCGGGGTCCACAGAACAGAAATATGGGAGACTACATCTATTTTGGTATCACTCCTGTCAAATTTGGCAAACGAAAAGGCACGCAAGGTTTCTTATCAAATGGTAAACGGGTCACCTTCTACAACTGCGATGCTAACCCAAACAGTTACTTTGCTTTCTTCACGAATATCAATGACAGAAGACCAAGTTCTTACCATTCCAGTAATCTGGTATATGAGAGTCGAGGCGTAGCAGTTAACTGGAGAAAAACAGCAAAACATGCAATAAATAAACTGCCAATTTCATTCTTTTTATTTACCGAGTTTCATTTTGGCGGATGCGGTGCCTATACATCAAGCGATCGTTGGAGAGATGGCGCAACTAGTGTTGCTATTGGTATTCGATAATGACGCTTAACAAAATCAGAAAGATGTTTCGGTCATGGGTTTCTGACAAAAATGTTGATTAAAATATAATAAATCAAATATTGCATCAAATTCGTTATTATTATATCAGTTTATTATTATTATAATTTATTATTAGTAGTATTTTTATTATTATTTATTATTAATTTATTATTATTTTTAATGACCATTTAAATTATTGTTCTTATGAACATACTTTTTTTTAAATATTCAAATTTACTTATATGATAAATTCTCGTGCAGCTGTTGATGAAAGTCAAAAAGTTACTAGAACCACGCCTCTAGTCATCTTAAATCTGTCTTTTGTTTGATGTTTGTCAACTCATGTTCAGATCCCGCTCAGATTCTAGTGTAAGAAAGTTTGTCAGTTCGCATATCAAAGGCCAGTCGTTTTCTCTTGGTACTCAAAGGCCATCGTTTTCTCTTGGTACTCGAAGGCCAGTCGTTTTCTCTTGGTACTCGAAGGCCAGTCGTTTTCTCTTGGTACTCAAAGGCCATCGTTTTCTCTTGGTACTCGAAGGCCAGTCGTTTTCTCTTGGTACTCGAAGGCCAGTCGTTTTCTCTTGGTACTCAATTTCCTTCAACAAACCACAACTTGACTGTTTTGATTGTGGAAGAATTTTAAATGAAAGAATCATTACATTAATTAGATGTTGATTTTGATGGTTTTTCTTTAGCGATTGACCTTGATATCACATTAACTGACCTTGATCATTAACAACTTCTAACCAAGCGAAGCCTTGATTTGTACTAACGCGTAAATATAGAGTAAAATAAGTCTCGACAAGTGCAAGTTCAATTGACTGAATTGAGTAATGTGTTTCATGTCCTAGCCAAGAATATTTCACTTATATCGAGACCTCGCCAGCTGTAGGCGAAAATGAGATTTTGCCTGTGCGTTGCGCTAATGGCATTATTCAGCAGGGTTCATTATCGTGCCACAGAGGCTTCAATTGCAATGTGTGTCTACAGACCAGAGTGCTCTAGGTGTTTAGGTTTCAACCATATGAATTGTTTAAATGTTTAACGTCACATCAGCAATTTAGCTTTTTTGCTGCCAAAGGAAGTTTCTTGATCTCTACGTATTAATCTAAAACGAGTCTGTGTACGTGTGAAATGAGAGTGAATTTCGGCCTTGTACTACTTTCGGTCTATAATTGTTTGTCACATGTTTTTTTCTAATATTTCTTTTATTCAAATCTTTCCTCATAAAAATAAAAGAAGATTGAATTAAAAACCATTGTCCTAACCAAGTTCTATTTTTAAATGAAAATTTCATCTCTGAATTCTGTACATACAACGGATTTAGGAAAAAAGCTGAAATTTATTGATCCAATAGAGCCTCGCCATAGGTTACAACAGGGTATTTTAAGGTTAACAGAGTTCAAATGAATTAATGTGCAAATCACATATTTTTTACTACATGGTGTTGAATTTAAAAGAAATATTAAAAAGAAATTGAAATAAAAAATGCAATAGATGTAGTTTAAAAAGTTTTGATTTTTTTCAATAAAATTGTAGAAAAGAGCTATACGGTAATAATTGGATGTTTCAAGGGTGATCATCATGAATATTTAAATCATGACAACACATCTTGTATATGGTAAACTAGGTTTCAAGGTGCAAAAAGGATATTTTGGACACACCCCCGGTAGTTAGTTTATTTTGTTGAAAACGTTAAAAAAAATTGCTAAACGTACAGAATTTAAGTAACTTTTTGAATAAGTCTGGTTATTTTTCAATTAGGTGAATAAATTTTGCATGGAATTTTGGTGTTTTTGAATGATTGTGTTTAAATGTGGAATTTTATTCTCGAAATATGTATATCCAAACAATTATGGAACAATAATAGTGTATGCAAGGCAACTTTCCAGGGTGCTGACCCACCAAGTCATAACGCCACAGACAAGCTTATCACTCCCCTAGTCGCATTGCCCTGACAGTGGGTGAAGCAGCAAAATGACCTGTCCTCTTAATGCCTACCACCAGATGAGGAATCGGTATCACAAGTTATGTCTTGTGTATGACTCGGAGGTTGAACCCATCACACTCCCACCAATCACAAGGCACTTATGTTCTACCACTGAGGCAGTCCAATCCTCTATGGAAAGAATGCAGAATCTACAGCTCATCTAAACCTTTCACTAGCTATATCTTGGCAGCAGCTTTCCATCTCAGCAGTTTTATGAGCCTCTCGGTCACTCGTTATTTTTTTTTAACACTAGACCAGTCATTTGCTTATGCAGTTAAATGTTTTATATCTGTTTTATAGAAGTAATTAAAACTGGAATAATTATTTGAAGGAACATGATAATGAGCCGATACAAACTTGTAGTTAAAGATAATGACGCACATTCTTTACTGTATACCGTTCGAAAACCTATGTACAATAAACTAAACATTGTGTGTTTCTGCGAGCGTGTGTTTATTTACCTGGATATTATAATGAGCGTGCATCACTTGTGGTGAATCATACAAGAATAAATTACAATTCTGTCTGCCATTATTTTTCAAATGTATACTTTCATTTGCACAATTTAAAACGGGAAACTGCTGAAAATCGCACTTATTTTAAAACTGCCTCAATGTATGTAAATAAAACTTGGGCATAAAACGTCAATTCTCTCTTTTAATTATTTACAAGTTTTCTAATTTCATAGTCAAAGTAAATCAAAGACGTAAATGTCTGCAAAAATAAACCAGTTTACTTGAAGAAAATCAATCTTTTCTCAGGGCACTCTTGTTTTCTCATGTTGCAGGGAGATCTCAATGCCTTGAGATTTATACACATCGGTTCAAATCCTGCTCAGTAGATCCCAGCGTGAAAAAGTTTGTCAGTTTGAAAATGTTTTTTTAATGTACTCCAGTGTCCTTCTCCATCTCAAAACTGACTTTCTTCACAAGCTAAATGAAAGACTCTTGACTCGGGTATAAACACTGCCATGTGCTACTTTTGAATTTTTATGAAATAATACAATTCAAAAGTAGCGCATGACAATTGTAAATTTCTTTTATTTCGTGTTTTGTTGTTTTGGGGAATTAGCTGGTAGTCTGTAGTTGTAGTTAAATAAAAATAGAAGTCCAAGATAAAGTTCACTGTCTTGTATTGTAAATATTCGTTAACATAAAATATACATAACAAACTATATAGTGAATACAGTAATTCCGTATAATGTCCAAAATGCACACAAAGTTGCGAAATTACATAAAATATACGAAATAAACGGTTTTCCGTTTTAATTAAAAACTTCAGTCACTTAGCCAGGCTCCGACTAGACTGCCGAAGCAGTGCTAAAATTTAGTTTACATGGAAATCGAAAATAATTTTTAACCAATTAAATCACAGAAGAAATGTGGCTATCCAATCAAATTACGCGACTTAACAATAATGTCGCTAGGTATTACCTGGGAGGATCGCCTTAATAAGTTAAGCTGGTCGATATAAGTGTTACTTACGTCCTTTTTAGAGACCGAGATTATCCTTTAGTTGTTTTAACAATATCTTTAAAAATTAAGAAAATGCCGAAAAATATAGAATGAGAAATCTCGAGGTGTCAATCAATCTAAAGCTGACTTGTTACGTAAAACGCTTAATGAATAAATCTTTATACAAATAATGCAATTGATGAAAAAAAGATTAACTGTAGAAAATAAGGTTTAAACTAAAGTTACTTAAAGTAATAATAAAATCAAAATATTCCTTATTTAATTAAAAATGTCAAATCAAAAGTTTTTAATTTTTATGAAATAATACAATTCAAAAGTAGCACATGACAACAACATTACTACTCTCTATCATCTCAAAACTTACTACTTTTTAAAATAACTAGCTAATACTTGACTTGCCATTCATCTTGATACAAGTGAAATAATCTTGGCTGGGGTGTAAAACACCTTTACTTTAATCCACCATCTCAACTGAAAATCTTTATACAAACGAAAGAATCTTGCCTAGGCATGAATCAGCATTACTTCACTCCACCATTCCAGAACATACCATTTAGAGTTAGGCGAAAGAATCTTGAATGGGGAATAATTATTAAAACTTCACTCAACCCTTTCAAAGCTGATTGTCTCAATGTACTATTAAATGAAAATATCGTAACTGGAGACACTGGAGTGCAAAACACCATTACTCTACTAAAGCTTCCAAGACAGACTGATATAAATAAAACAATTGACTTTTATAATCATTGTGTATTAAAACACAATTACTATACTTCACTTCTAAGAAATGAACATTTCAACCAAAGTACCAGTCTTGGTTTTCTGTTGAGTAAAACACTATTACATGGCTCATTCATCTGGGAATTGACTGTCTTTTTACAATGGAGAAAACTTGAGTGTTGTGTAAAACACTATTACCCCACCCCACATTCCTATAATTGACAATCTTGATATAAGTCAATGAATCTTGATTGGGGCATAAAACGCCATACTTTCACTCGACCATCCAAGATATCAATAAAAATAATGTTAATTTTTCAAATAATTTCTATTTCAATTATTGCAGATGTTTATTAGAAGATTACATTTAACGAATATTTTAAAAGGTTTGGATAAAAATGACAAACAAATAAATGTATAGACAGGATAGAATCATCCTGCATAATAATCTAGACCGATTTTAGTCAAAGTTACTGCTAACCTTCTGGATGTTTTAAATATTTGTTTAATTTTCCACTTACAACAGGTATTAAAAATACATTTGTATTGTATATGAAAAAATCACTGAAATTTTAATTTCAACCAAAAAAATTAAGAAACGATAAGTACTAATGAGTGACATAGTAATCACTTCTGGTTATACAGTTATTATTATTATTATTTTTATTATTATTATTACTACTACTATTATTATTATAAGTAGTACTAGTGTTGTTATCATTTCAATACTGGCTAAAGAGAAGTTGAAAATATTACATGAAGTAATTGCTGATGCTGACTTCAAGTTGACTGTTGTAGGGATGTTTATATTAATATAATATTGAAACAAAGAATCATTAGGCCTCTTCTAACAGACATCGTGTGAATTTTATTTCTATAAGCATAACAACTGACAGCAATACCTGAATGGAGTAATGGTGTTTTACACCTTAGTCACTTATATCGAAAAAGTCAGTTCTGAGATGGTGGAGGAAAGTAGAGTATTCTGAGAAAACGTCTGATCTTAAGTAAATGCAAGCTGGCAAATGACTTGAATAAGATCTGTACCCAGTGAGATTCAAACCTAGGTGGTGAGAGGTGCTTAAGACAATGTTACAGACTTCAGTCATGAAATAACAGCCAAAATTGGCCAATTTTTGTCATAACACCTTTAGTGCTGTGCACCCATATTTCAATTTTTTTAGTTACACAAGGAATAATACTTTTTTTAAACCAGAAGAATTCAAACATTATGTCTACACTGACTAAATGACCCAAATGCAATTTTTAACAAGTTTAGCAAACATTTTCTTACCATGGCAACCACCCAGAAAATTGTAAAAGAATGAGTTTCAAAAAGCCGAGCGATCCGCCTATAGGAAAAATTCCAAGAAACAAGGTTACACCTTTGAGAGACCACTATATCCCAACATCGACTCGAGGCCAAATGCAAATTAATTTTAGCCTAACGTGCCTATATCAAAACTAACGTAATAAAGACATCTCAAAATTGTTACTAGGAAAAACTTAACATGAAAATGTGTCATTGGTCGTTTTCTCACTATTATTACCCGTGATTGTAAAGAACAAAATTCACAATACATGATTTTCGCCTGTGAACTAATGCAGCGGCTACATTGCAATGGTAATAGCTCCGTGTTTTACATGCTTTATAATGTTGTTTGTATACTTTAAAATTGTATAGGAAACGCACGTGTATTGACCACTGGCCTGACGATAGATCATATCGTTGTTAGATATATACGAAAAGTATTGAAACTAGTTTCAATGATCTGTTCATATGAGCAGTGCGTAATTTAATAGGTTGAAGAAGCAAATACATTGCGTTTAAATGAGAAAAATATTGTGAAAGTTAAAAAAATAATATAATATATATTAAAACAAATAAAAAACGGACAAAAGATTCGAACCCAGGACTGTTTGGTTATCATTCCCCACGTCCTACCACACAGCCAGCGTAGATGATATGGAAATCATTTACTGGCTTATATCAAATATGTATGTTGTTTGGGGCGATTAAGGGGTAATGTGTTAAATTTTATCCCCAAATTTTAATGCCAGCGCATCCCTCTCCATCAACCAAAATTTGCAAAACAGAAGATAAAATATAGAAGTTTTGGTAGTCAAAATATCTTTAATGGAGAGGAATGCGCTCTATGTGTATTAATTGAAAAACACGGTCTTTTCTATCAAAATTTTCGTATTTGTATGGAAGTATACGGAATGCAGTATTCTGAAATGTATCTTTAAACACATAATATAATGTTTTATCAAACTTTTAATACTCAAAACCGTTCCGTTTTGGTACTCTCTTTTTTATGTTTACAGTGTAAATATCATTGTATTATGAATTATATAGGCGGATGCCTCGGCTTTTTGAGAATCATACTTTTACCTCAAATAGACCATTTTCATAGAATCAGATGGTCAACAAACCCCAAACTACATATTATGACACACATTGTTCCTGAATATTCTTATTTTTTTCTTTTTCAAAAAATCTATTACCTTGTTGGATTCATTTTTCGGAAATTTGGTAAATGTGTCAATCATGCAAAAAGCAAATGGCACTGTTTACATGCAAAATGTGGTCTTGGCATAGGAAGTGCATTGTGCGGCTCACGTCCTTACACTAGAAATATAGCGTGATAGTCAATTGTAAAGTACTGTCTATAAACAAATTGATATGAGCATGGTCTAAGTAAGTAAAGACCCCTGAGTTTTTATATGCCCAACATCCGGCCTTGACACGACTAATAAGCGATTTTTCAAAACTCATACTTTTACTTTATTTTCTGAAAGAAGATAGTATTTCGAATAAGACAATATGCAACATGATGCATATTTTAGGAATAAATGCACCCATTCCAATTCTTTATTTCTCTTAATTGCATAAATACAAATAGACGGAACATATAAATCTCAGGTACAAGTACAGTATATACTGAACTGAAATTAAAGCACAAGTAAATGTGATGCTTAACTAACCCGGAGGACTAATTCTTTCATTTATAATTTTACAAATCCACATTAGCTTTTTATAGATATAAATTAGTAGTATTGAATAATATATAAAACTTTAACTTACGGGTATTTGGTTTAGTTCATTTAAAAAAACAAAACATATCAGTATTTCTATCATTTGATAAGGCTTCAAGAATACGTTTTTATACTTCAGATATTTTCTATATCTATAAACTCACAAAATAGGATCCAAACATACCACATTAAAAAAAAAAAACAAAGAAAAATGCTCAGTCTCACTGATTAAGAAAAAATCCGGATATAATTTGGTCCATCTCGCATCCCGTGTTTCTTTTTTTCAGGTCGATCTCTATCGCAAGAATGTTTCGTAAATGGTTTCCGCTCAAAAGTAATCAAGCGTGTGAATGAATAGAGACTAGCATTTGCCGGCGGATCGCTGCATTTCAATATTTAGTATATTTTGTCATTTATCGTCATTTGGGGCTACCAGCATCATGTCCGATGATTGGAGTGAAATACAGGCCATGAAGAGCCGACAGAGCAACCTTCGAGCTAAAATGTTGGCTCGAAGAAAAGAACGAGAAGGGCTTGTTGCATCCATAACAAATACAACTTTATCCAAGTCGGAGTCAGCACCTAATATTAGTGGTATGCAGATAATTGTATACGTCAAAATTTGCATTAGTCATGCAGTGAAAATTCTATACTCCCTTTCGCACAAAAGCAACAGCCTTCTGTTTGAAACAAAAATCTGAACATGAAGGTTTTACCACCTGTATGTACAAATGGCAATTTCTTGCATAAACAAACTGTTACTTAGAGTGGCTGATCAAAAGATATACTAGTATACAATTGCGTCATGTTAGTTCGACATAATTGCAGTTATAACATCAACAATCACATTTTTACATAAGAGGGAATAGTTACCTAAAAATACCAATTTCATGGTTTCAGATAATCTGCTTATGTCCCTTAATTGTTGTTAAAAAATATGACATATCTCTTAACAGAGTTAAAAAAAAGAACAGGAGTTTGATCATTGTGAACATTTAAACTGTTGTCTATTTTATTTTCCGAACTTTTTACAAACTGAAAGTTTTTAATTTTAACCCAATTACCTGTTATTGTTTAAAATAATTTTGACATTTACGCATTGTAGTTTTGATCCAGTGTTCTGTTCTTGTTATCAAATTTTGACAATTTTTAAAATTATGCCTTTATTTCTGACAATTTCAAAATAGCAAGACTTGAGGCTTGTTTCATTATTATCAGTGAAATAATTTATGTTTGAAATCTGAATTCCTGATTAAATAATTAAACATACAATAAAAATGTAATAAACATTGCTGCTTTTCAAACTCATGTAACATTTGTGATTAGAATCATGAGTTTAATTGCTTCAAAAACTGGTGTTATATATTATAGAGCAAACTAAAATTGAGCCTGGTGCAAGTTCAGCTTCTATCAAAACAGAATCATCACCTACAAAACAAACAGCTGTTTCTCCATCTAAGACAACAGAAACTGTGACAATTAAATCTGAGAAAGCTGACACAGAGGTTGAGAAGAAAGTGTTATTAGTTCTATGTGACATTAGCTTAGACATTCCATGTAATGCCTTGAAAATATCTGAATTGACTTCTAAGATGTTAGGAAGGAATGTAAAAGTGAAAATCATTGAGGATTTATTGATGAAGTTTGCTTCTCAACAATTAATTAGGTATGTATAAAAGTCAGAACCAGAATAAAAGACTACTCTCCCTAAGATGATTTATTTAAATTGGTTTACAAGACCAGTTTAAGGAAAAAAACAAAAACAAAACAAAACAGCATACTTTCATGTACAAATAAAAACTGAGATATTTTACCACCTGATTTTCTCAATGAAGGTGCTTGGTCATTTAATTCAGGCTTCTAACTCTTCTTAAATAAAATGTACTAAGTTTTGTAGCAGCTAGAACTTTGTACATGTATATTACATTGTATATGTTTTAAACTGGACTGTTGGGATTAAATCGGTCACTGTACTGGTTAGATAGCTCAAAAGACCTCTTACAAGTCACAACACAAAGTAGAAGTAGAAGATTTTAATTTTGGTAGATAAAATAAACTGTTTGATGCTTACAAGTACATGCATATGTTAATAAATCATACATTTCAGCCTTTGATTTAGAATCAATAACATATGTGGTTAAATTTTTGGATCCCACAAAAAGAAATTGTTATTGGAAAATAATTCAGATAAAAATGCCACTTTGAAAAAAAGAATAAAATAACAACAAAATAAAAACAACAGCATGATTTTTGTATATGCAATACTGTGCATTCAAAATATATTGCAATAATAAATAAAATCAAACACATGTACTGGAATGTGTAATCTAATTTTATATCTAGAATGATTTATATTTTAGCATTAAGATAGATGAGAATGTTGAGCCAGCTGGCCAGAGCAAGTTAATTGTAAATACACTGGATATAAATAAGGTACATCTTTTATTACAAATTACAGCTTATGACATCTAGAAACAAAATGTTCCTAATATTAAGTACAATTTTCTGATTCTTAGGATAAAAGTTAGCATTTTCTTCAATTTCTGAATATTATTTTGACTCTTACTTTAAAGAATTTTTTAAATAACATTATTTGTTTATGTATCAATGACCAGTGTGACATATAGTGACATATATCACATATGATTTTTTTTTACAGTTGTCTGCAATAACAAATGAGGATGGAACTTCAAAAAAGAGAAAAAGAGAAAGGTATAAATAACTAGATCATTCTAATTATTATTCAATATATTTGTTTAATCAAGAATAGAAATAAAGTTGATCAACATGAGTTTATTCAACTTCAGGACAAATGGATCTTCCAGTGTTGATATGGACCTCCTAATCTTTATTTTAGACCTACCAAAAATAAAGACAGAAGTCCTGGACCTATCATGGTGGAATGTAATTTTGAAACCCCTGTTTGGTTTTTGAGCTGTGCGCCTGTCTCACAGTCTGGAATTGTAATAGGTCCGACTTTGAATATTATTGATCAAATATTTAAGACAATATTTTATTAATTCATGTATTTTTTGCATGTTCTGTCATTAACATTACATTATTTTAGATAAATTTTTTTATAGTGATGAACATAATGACGTTGAAGAACCACCATCAAAGATTTCCAAAAAATCAAAACAGGATAGTCTAGATCTAGAGGTTGGTATAATATATAAACAAAAACAGTGTACAGACTTTACATATTTTACATGATTGACTAATTATCTGAAAGAAAATTTATATTCCAGTCAAATTTTTTCTCTTTCATTTGAAATGTCACCAGCTAAAAATGAAGTCACAGATAGACATGAAATATGACCTCTGACCCTGACACACAGTATCAGGTATGAGATGTCAGATATAAAATACATATTTTGTTTTCCTCTTGTTTGGATCTGGCTTAAGATCTTTATTTTTATTTGTCCCTTATAAAATTGTTTTCTCATTTATCACCACATAACTTTAAAACTTATTATATAACTCCTTTCTGATAACGTTGTCACTTTGCTTACTGCCACAGTATTTTGAAGTTATGAAATCCATTTCTATGTATTTATATTTATATTTCCTCTAAATCTATTTTTAAAATTCGTTGTGTGGTTTGATTCTGCTACTACACATCTCTAGCAGTTACTGGTCCTTTATTATAAATCATAATCATACAGGGCTTTGATTATTCACTCGTCCACTCGTCCTGACGAGTGGAATGTGTATTTGGACGAGTGGTGCTGCTACTGCCACTGGTCACGGTGCCGAGTTAAATTTATGAGACATATGCTTCACAAGGGCTTGTTACAATTAATCAACAGCATATAATATAATGTATGTCAGGAAAATCATGTCACTTGTAACGAGTCCCTTTCTAAACATTGTGTCATTCTGTTATAAGTGTGAATTAACAAAATCCTTTGAACATTTGCATCACATGTGCAAACCTATTGTTTCGCATTCGTAATTCACTTAGAGTAAACTAAAATCCAACTGATTTTCCAAGTGTTTATATATTTGTCAGTCCTTGAAGTATGTCAAAGAAAAGTAAACAAACTGTTTTGTTTGACTGTCTAAACAAGGATGAAGCAGCTAATAAATGTTTTCGAAGACACTTATCAGACTAGTGCTGATCCTGACGATAATCCTAGTTGCAGGTGGAAGCATTTCTAAACCTGCCACAAAACAAAGGTTATAACTTAAAGTGGAAAATCCAAAGTTCGTGAAAAGCCTATGAAATAAAGGGGAAATCCAAAGTTCGTGAAAAGCCTATAAAAAAAAGTGGAAAATCCAAAGTTCGTGAAAAGCCTAAGAAGAAAGTCAGAACATTTAATTTTGAATGGAAAAAGAAATCCCCTTGGATAGATCATGATGAGAATAGTGACAATGTTTTTTTATACTGTGAAAAATACCCACAATTGCGGATCAAAAATCAACATTATTTATTGGTACAGGCTTTGGCAATACTTTTAGAAAAGAAAGTCTAGTTTTTCATGTGACTGTGCCGAGTTAAATTTTCAAGTGCTGAGTGGTTTTCTTCTTCAACTAGGCACTGTGTCGAGTGGCATTAAATTTAAAGACATAAATCACTTAACTACCCAGACTTATCTTTGATTTCTCAATGCAGTATTATATACTTCACATGTTTAACATCTTAATTGACAAAAAAATTTGAATCCGCTTCCTTTTTCATACAGACAGTTTTATTATTAAGTTTAAAGGAGATTTTGGAACTATTACAGGACATGTAGCTGGAAAAAGATTTTTTATAACACAGACAGGCTTATATGTTGATGTATATGTTTTATTTTTGATATTTAATTTATTTTGTAAAACTATAATTGTGCAATATATTAATACATGTATAATGTTTTCACAGTGATTAAATTTAGCAGATTACTGTACTAAAGGTGGTGGCCAAATACTTATACATGTATTTGAAAATCAAATATTTACTATTGTTGTGAATTGTCCCATTAATATTGGTATACATTTACTGGTTAATCATGTCACTCTTAATCTCCGAGATATTACTTTATAAACTTTAGCACAACTCTAGAGAAAAATTAAAAAAAAAAAAACATATGTACATGTAGTTTGGTCTATTCAGATATCAAAGTGCATGTAATACTAAAGATAATGGAAATTTAAAAGAAGTTTTACCATGGATTTTTTCTTCTTTTTTTTCTTTTCTTTCTTTCTTTCTTTCTTTTTTTAAAGTTTTTTCTCTTTTTTTATAATTTTTGATATTTTATAGTGATTTGTCTTAATTGTTTTCTTTCAGAGTCTACTGTCCAGTCAAACTGCAAAAGAAAAAGAAAACATGAAAGTACTTGAAGAAATACAGGAACTGTTGACCATGCCCACAGCAAAAGTACATCAATTTTTTACTCTCAATCATATTCAAATAAGTTTAAAAAACCAGTTTTTATTATATTGTGATTTTGAAAATATTTTTTGAATGAGATATGTCACAATTTCAGTATTATTTCAACTCTTTTATTATTTCATATTTTTCAGGAACAAATTTTGACAGAGAGATTTAAATCTCAAGGAGGTAAGTTTTTGAAAACAGATATTGTCCAATTTTATTAATTAGAAAAGAGGGTTTGTCATACCCTCTGCATGAGTATCAGATTCAGCATCCATCGTTAAATGTATTGGTTTTCTTACCCTCTTCCAGTGCAGTTAAGCTAAACAGATTTTCAGACAATTTTTATTTTCTGCTTTTAAATGAAGTTTCATGCATCTGTCCAATAACTGTTCTGAATAGTTTTTATAACTACAAGCCACAGTTATAAGTCTAGGTACAAAGCTTTAGCAGTGACAGGAGATTGCAAGAATATCAATTTGTAAATTGTTACTACAAGTTTGTATGTCAGTTTTTCTTTTTAATTTCAGGTGCTCAGTTACAGGAGTTTTGTCAGTATGGAACAAAAGAGGAGTGTACAAAATTAAGTCCAGAGAAATGTGACAAGTTACATTTCAGGAAAATTATTCATAAACATACAGATGGTAAGATATACTTCTGTTCTTTAAATAGATGTAAGTTCAAAGAAAGTTTTTACAGCATGATTAGAAATTTGTTTTCTGTGATAATGATTATATATTATTTTTAAACATTTAAGTCAGAAAACAATTTTTAAGATTGTAAATTAATTAGTTTTAATGAAATTAAAATACAAAAATTTAGAGCTGACCAGTCAATTACCAAAACAACAACAAACAATTACAAAAACATTCAACAACTGAAGCTCTTCAGATTAAAACTTAGTCATTAAATAACTTAAAGTGTAAGAAATAACATTTACAAAACACGACAAACTTGTTTTGAAATAACGTGATTATATAAATGTCTGGTATGAAAATGTATATAACTGTGTAATCACACATATATGGCACATTTCTCCAGTGCACATCCAACATTGGAAGTTTTATTAATCAGTGGTCTCAATGTGTTATAGTCTTTTTCTTATCTTGTTGGGCTGTTTTTATCATTTTTAAACTCTGTCACGTTATTGATTGCATTTGCTGTTGCCAAGTACATGTTTTTTTTCCCTTAAAGCTACCAGTATAAATGTCTTTTTTTTACTTTATTGTATTCCATTCCTGGAACACGTACATAAACAATTCTAGTGTCTGATATGATGAGCTGTGATAAGCTGTTTTGTATTCTTAATTACACATAGATCTGGTTCACCTAACATTTTTCTGGTTCACTTAACATTTTTCAGAACTTTTTTATATTTATTGTTTTATACTTTTTTTGTAGAATCTTTGGGAGATTGTTCTTTTCTCAACACTTGTTTTCATATGGATACATGCAAAGTAAGTGTTACATACATGTATATCACAAACATTTACACTTTTTTTCAAAAAAAATATATATTTGTGATTAAATATTTATTGTATGTTGTGATAATATAAACATTTTTGACAGAATTTAGAAAACTAGATCAGAAGATCCCTAATGGTTTGTCAATATAATATACAAAAATAAACCCCAAAAAATTGTCGTTGGTGAGTTTTAATTTTTTTTTTAATAACAAAAGCTTGATCATAAAATTTGTTATGATTGTCAATTTTGAATTAAATGAAATTTTAATTATGCTTTAAAATATATTTGTATTTGTTAATGACTCTCACAAAAGATAACAAAAGCCTGTCTGTTTTACAGTATGTACATTATGAAATTGATTATCCTGCAAAAGATCCAAAATCAGAATTGTTAAAAAAAGAAAGCATTTTTGGACAATTGAAAGCTGAAGGTGGAAATGTAGACATATACATGTATCCTCCTCAGGTATGTAGACATACATGCATATATGTACCCTCCTCAGGTACGTAGACATACATATGTACCCTCAGGTATGTAGACATATACATGTACCCTCCACAGGTATGTAGATATACATGTACCCTCCTCATGTATGTAGACATACATATGTACCCTCAGGTATGTAGACATATACATGTATCCTCCTCAGGTATGTAGATATACATGCATATATGTACCTTCCTCAGGTATGTAGACATACATATGTACCCCTCTTGGGTATGTAGACATACATGTGTACCCTCCACAGGTATGGAGACATATGTACCCTCCACAGGTATGTAGACATACATATGTACCCTCCACAGGTATGTAGACATATGTACCCTCCACAGGTATGGAGACATATACATGTACCCTCCACAGGTATGGAGACATATACATGTACCCTCCTCAGGTATGTAGACATACATATGTACCCTCTTCAGGTATGTAGACATACATATGTACCCTCCACAGGTATGTAGACATATGTACCCTCCACAGGTATGGAGACATATACATGTACCCTCCACAGGTATGGAGACATATACATGTACCCTCCTCAGGTATGTAGACATACATATGTACCCTCTTCAGGTATGTTTAATTTAGTCTTGTCAGTCATTTATAACTTGTTGCTCTGGTTCCATTTGCTATAAGCTTGATAAGTTTAATCAAGGATTTGTAAAAATTAAAGACATAGATAAAAAACAACATTACTTTGACAGTTTTAAAATAGTTTTAGTTTAATAAAATTTTCTTTATTCTCATTCTTTTCAACATATATTTCACAGAATATTTGATAGTGAGAAAGAAGCAACTTTTAACTGATCGATTGATTAGTGCTTATACCATTTATATGTCTAGTCCCCAAGAATGTGGTGCAATAGGCAGGGCATCAGTCTTCAGATTGAGATGTCAGGGGTTTGAATCTCAACAGGGACAGATGTTGTGACCTTAGACATGTAGCATGTTACTTTTAAGCTCACCTGAGCTGAAGGCTGAAGTGAGCTTTTCTGATCAAAATTTGTCTGTCGGCGGCGTTGTTGTCGGCTACTTCAGCAGCATAAACTTTTACATTTTCGACTTCTTTTCTGAAACTACAAGGTAGATTTCAATGAAACTTGGTCAGGTGCATATATGGGCCAGTGCAATTCAGATTTGTTTGTGACGTCATGGCTTCCAAAACTAGGTCAAGGTGACCTATGTTTCCAAAAAACTTAAAAAAAAATCTTCTTCTCTGAAAGTGATGATGGGAGAAAAAATCTGATGTGATATTTGGCTTCTCTAGGGTCTTAAGCTTCTAAGTTGTTCATTTCGTGAAATTTGGTGAAAAATTAAGTTACACATTTTTGCGTTTAATTTCAAAAATTTGGTAAAATGGCTTCAAATTATTATTACTTGACTATATGAATAGATATTGACATGGGGTTTTCAGTTTTGACTTTTTCTTGAAATAACCTTCAAAATAGGGTCAAGGTCAAAGTTCAAAGTCATGACCTAGTTTGTAATTTGTGCAGTTTTAGGCTATTTTCTTCCAAATTATAAAAGATATATAATATTAAAACATTGTTAAAATGTTCAGCATGACAAAATGGAAAAAGGTACAAAGTTCCGTAACTGTATGATAATGCATGTAGGAGTTGTTGCACTTAAAATGATATTTTTTTGCTAATAAAAACTAAAATTGTACATTAGCTTGAAAACTATAAACTTTTTGAATAGGCATGTATTTTAGAATATTGTAGGTATTGACATGACGAACATTTTGATATATGGTTCAAGGTTATACGTTCAAAGGTCAAGGTCATGGGTGCATAAAAAAACTGAAAATTTTTATTGGAAACTATTAACTTTTTGTATTGGCATGTATATTAGAATATTGTAGGAATTAATGTGGCAATTATTCTGATATAAGATTCAAGGTCTTACGTTTACGTCAAGGTCATAGATGCATAAAAAGACTCAAATTGTTAATTATCTTTAAAACTATTAACTTTTTGTATAGGCATGTATATTAGAATATTTTATGTATTTTTGCAAATGATTTTGGATATATCCTCATGTTGGCCATATCCTCAGGTGAGCATTAAGGCCCATGGGCCTCTTGTTTTTGCACTGTTACTGACTTAACTTTTGGTAAATTTGGAAAATTTTGTAAAATGGCTTCAAAATGTTATAACTTGACTATGTGATCAGATAATGATAGAGGTTTTTCTGTTTTGACATTTTCTTGATTGAACTTCAATATAGGGTCAAAGTCATGAGAAAACTCTTTACTTTTGTGCTTTCACTACTATTTTTGATTATAAGTTAGTGTAGGCTTAATGTTTTATGTTTTTTAACTGTTGGTTTCCTACATAAAGCTAGAGTCAAAGGTTTGGGCTATGCCTTTTTTTCTGAAATAAAATAGCAAGTGCTTTGTTTGGTAATCATGCTGAATATATTTTTATTTACATTGGATACAGTGTTGTATGAGATTGATGACATGGGCTGTACTGGGTTAATGTGCTGTGTTTATATATATTTACAGTGGATTCAGTGTGACATGAGATATTTTGACATGTCTGTGCTTGGTAAATGTGCTGTGATAATGGCTGATCCACCCTGGGATATCCACATGGAACTTCCTTACGGTACAATGAGTGATGATGAAATGAGAAAACTTCCAGTACCTGTTCTACAAGATGATGGTTATATATTTCTGTGGGTAACTGGAAGGTGAGTTTATTTTACAATTATGATACTCAAATTAGTGACAGAAACTACATGTTTATCATGTTTAGTGTTTCAGCAACCAATTTTTTGCAAACATTTTTTCTATTTTTTTAGCAATGCAAAATACACATGGACATATGTTTAGTTTCAGTGCAATTTATTTTGTAATTTCATATATTAAAAAGGAAAGATAATCAATTTATTAACTCTATAAATGCAGAAATAATTTTTTGGTACTTCTAATAGTTATAAATTTATCTGGGTTTAAATAAATGTTCAATTGGATGTCATTTTGTTGTTGATATATATGGTTTTACTTTTCGTTCAAGTGAGTTATATTTGATTCTTTTTTAAGGGCCATGGAGTTAGGAAGAGAATGTCTAGATTTGTGGGGGTGAGTGTTTAAACTATCCTGTGTAATAGACCTGAAATAAAGACATACAAACAAAAAAATTTTAATAGTTTCCACTATGATTCAGTTTTAGTTTATTGAAATCTCTCTCTCTCTCTCTCTCTCTCTCTCTCTCTCTCTCTCTCTCTCTCTCTCTCTCTCTCTCTCTATATATATATATATATATATTTGTGTATATGTGTGTGTGTGTGTGTGTGTGTGTGTGTGTGTGTGTGTGTGTGTGTATTGTATACCTGAAGCCAAGTGCCAAGCGTTTAAGGCAGGGGGCTTTTAATAATATAGTCTGTAAATATATTGGTTGTAGATACCAATATGGGCTGATCCTGTTACTTGTCTAAAAGTTCTATCATTACAGTGCTAGAAATTAATGTTTCTACATAACTTACATAAGTAAGTTCCTCCCTGACACAAAAGGTTACATTTTTTTAGCTCACCTGAGCACAAAGTGCTCATGTGAGCTATTGGTACCAATAGAGGCAGACCCCCCGTAGTCCGTCCGTCAACAATTGCTTCAAACGACTTCTCAGAAACTTCTGGTCACATTTTGTTTGAACTTGGTCAAAAGCATCTATAAAACATTGCTTACAGATTTTTGTTTTTGGTTGCCATAGCTACCAAATGTTGGTCACAATGACCTACATAGTTAAAAACTAAAAAAATCTTCTTCTCCAAAACCACTTCACTGAGATAAAATCTGATGTGATATTTGGCATCTACGGCATCTTATATACCAAGTTTGTGAATTTCAATAATTTTTGTAAAAAAATTAGTTTATGTGTTTTTGCATTTATTATTTGTATATTGTAAATAGTACTTTTTTACACAAATTACAATAATGAATAAATTTCGGTGAATTCTTTTTCCAAACATCATTTTCTTACATGTATGTGAAGAAACATATGTTTAACAATTTTCATGAAATTCTGTAAAATACAAGTTGCTTTTTTCGACCTTTTTCTTTTTCAATTCTGGGTTCAAATCCCAGTGAGGCCACATTTTTTTTTTTTTTTTAACTTTTTTTTTTAATTTCTGAATTTTATGACTTACAATAGTGTATTATTATTTTTGAAATACAAGTGATACTGATATGTAGATTAAGCTAAAACCTTGAATTTTTTTTTTTTTTTTTTTGGTTTTGTTTTACAAATTCATTGTTATGTGACATTATTTAAATTAGTTGAACAATTTCTTAAAAATAATTTGAAGTTGAATTTTACAATTTTTTTAAAAAATATTCATATTAATGTGTTTAATCTGTAAAGTCTTAAATCCGGATCTGAAAATTGCTCATGTGAGCTTTTGTTATGGATAGGAACTCTGCCATCCATCCATACATCCATCAAAAGACTTCTTCTCAGACACTACTGGTCACATTTCATTCATATTAGTCAATAACACCTTTAGACCATTGCCATTCTTATTTGTGTTTCTGGTTGCTTTGGCTACCAAAAGTAGGTCACAGTGACCTATATAGCTAAAAACCAAAACAATAAAAATAATGTTATCTGAAGCCACTTCGATTCTATTGAGGCAACATGTTATCACTTAACCAGGTATTATCAAGACATACCAGTTACATTTAAACTCAGGTGAGCAAATTAGGGCCATCTTGGGCCTCTTGTTTTTCTGTTATAAGTGGAACCATCCTAAGGAGTTACACACCATTCACTTAATTTCACCCTTCTTTTGCCATGCTTTCTAAGCTTAAAATATAATAAGAATTAAATCATTGTAGGTACAAAAGAATAGATGAATTAATCTGGGTAAAAACCAATCAGTTACAGAGAATTATCAGAACAGGTAGAACCGGACATTGGTTAAACCATGGCAAGGAACATTGTCTGGTAAGTTTACTTAAACCCAGGGCAAGGAACATTGTCTGGTAAGTTTACTTAAACCCAGGGCAAGGAACATTGTCTGGTAAGTTAGCTTAAACCTAGTCAAGGAACAATTTCTGGTAAGTTAGCTTAAACCTAGTCAAGGGACATTGTCTGGTAAGTTTACTTAAACCCAGGGCAAGGAACATTGTTTGGAAGGTTAATTGAAATTCAGGGCAAGGAACATTGTCTGGTAGGATAACTGAAACTCAGGGCAAGGAACATTGTCTGGTAAGTTGCTTAAACCTAGTCAAGGAACATTGTCTGGTAAGTTTACTTAAACTCATGGCAAGGAACACTGTCTGGTTAAGTTACTTAAACTATGACAAGGAACATTGTCTAGTAAGTTTACTTAAACTATGGCAAGGAACATTGTCTAGTAAGTTTACTTAAACCATGGCAAGAAACATTGTCTAGTAAGTTTACTTAAACTATGGCAAGGAACATTGTCTAGTAAGTTTACTTAAACCATGGCAAGAAACATTGTCTAGTAAGTTTACTTAAACCATGGCAAAGAACATTGTTAGTAATTTTATTTATACCATTGTGTTCTGAAACCACTTTTGTAAACTTTATCTGTTTACTTAAACCTTTCTAGAAACTTTGTCTTAAAAGTTCATTTTACTTTGAAAAGAAAAAAGTGCAAATATTAAATCTGTAGCAAGAGCTTGACTTTTGCAAGAAATTTTGATATATATTTTGACGTAATTATTCCAAAATCTGAATTGTTTAACCTATTGGATTCTCTTATAAACAATGCTTTATATCTATCTATTGTAAATGTAATACCTGCTGTGACCTGATGAGTAAATGAATTACTGTATAAAAACATACTTAGTTTCTTTCTTGTTTAGTAAGTATTATTGTACAGAATTCTCTATTTTTATAGGTTGGTGCAAAAGGAAATCTGAAAGGAGTAAATAAAGGTCTTGATTGTGATGTCATTGTAGCAGAGGTATGTTTCAAAATCATATTTAATTAGATTCACAAATACAGGTAAAGGTAGAATTCTAACCATTTTCTGTATAGACTTTGATCATATCAAAAAATGCATGTTATTTAAAATTTCCAACTATAAATTTTGCATTTCTTTTATTTATTTAAACTTTTGACAAAACATTTGTAATTTTATGTTTCAGTGTTTTTCCTTTATTTCATACAGTTGTTATTGTATACATGTTAATTTTTATTTATTATATCTGTTAGGTAAGAGCTACCAGTCATAAACCAGATGAGGTATATGGTATAATAGAGAGATTATCACCTGGTACAAGGAAAGTGGAACTGTTTGGTAGACCTCACAATGTACAACCAAACTGGTATGTACTCTATATATTTAACAATTGAACTGTTTTAAAATGGTATTCATTGTCAGTATGAAGGCAACAACTTTGCAAGCAAACGGAATAATGCGCATTAGCGCGTCTTGCAAAGTTTTTGCCTTCATACTGACAATGAATACCATTTTAAAACAGTTCAATTGTTATATTTTCGTTTAACATTTTTTTTAAAAAAATTATTCATTTATTTTAAGAAAATAAATTCCCATCTAGAACACATGCACATCGGGGGAGTCCAATAGACACAACAGCTGAATTTAAGACCGAGAAAGACACATTATTCATCCGCAATATTTTTAATGTGGGGTAACAACGGGGAGTTTTGGTTTGAAAAATTATAGTGTTATCAGGTATTTTGATGGTATTTTCTCGATTTTTCATTAACATAATGAATTTTTTTAGAATATTGGATATAAATAATATGTATAAAAATTGAATATCAACGATAAATGTGTTGATATTTGTGGACTATATTTCAGTCGAAAATCAGGTGCACCTGTGTGGCCCCATTTTAATTTGCAAAGAAGTTTGGAGTAAAAGATTGCTGGCTAAATGTCGGAAGTGAAATTTGTGAATCTGAAACGGGAAAGGGGGTACTGTAGCTGAGGATAATTTTCAATGGCTAAGCATGTGGGTTTCGAATCTGTGATATGTGAGTAGACAGGGATTTACCGAGAGATTTTTTCTGGAACGTCGACATTGTTACTGTTAGGTTGAGATTCACTCTTACATAATGTGCCGAGCTTCATTCTCAGTATCATTCAAATGTAGACAGCAAAGCAGTGAGAAGTATACTTATTCTTTACGTCTGGTGTGGTGCAAATATCTCTCAAAGTTTAGAAAATTATCATTTTAAGGTTAGCAAGGAGTTGTGTAGTACTTAAACCATGTATTGTACTTTTGAAGAGATCTTATTGTATCCCTTGTAAATTGATTAAAAGCATGTAGATGATTTTTCAGTTTTTTCTATCAACAAACACAGCATGTGAAACGGACAATTTTCACTGGATGTGGCATACATGCCTGAATCTAATTCCATTTGAAATTTACATCACTTGAAATTTACATCCCGGGAGACACAAAATTGATTGACAAGTTGTACCATTACATATTGTCTCAATAATAGGGTATATAGCAGCTTTGTCAAGGTAGGAAGAAATTTTTAAAGATCCAATTGTTCAAAATTTGTTTGTGGTTTGATGGTTTTGACTGATCTGTTGTTGTCTGTTCTTTCAACAGGCCATCAAAAACACCACAATGTCAATATTACGGTGAATATCAGCCAGGTGCCTATATATGTTATCAAAATATTATTTTATTAATTTCTTTGATTTTACTTTGTAATATCTTGTAAATGTGTTTTTCAGTCTCGTCTCGAATGTAAACAATGCGATGTGACAGTCATGTTTGTTTACCTACGATAAGGTAGTTCCGGATTGTGTATTGCATTTTATATGTATTCATACACGGAGTGACAAAATTTTTTGGCATTCATTGTCAGTAATAATTACAACAGCTCTCAAGCTTGCAGCTATGGGAATTTCACAGGGCAAATGAAAATGTAACTGTATGAATGCCCAGTTCAATATAATTTACCTGTACATTGTATGTTATTTATGAACATTGTATGTAATTAACATGTTTATTGTATGTTATTTACATGTATTGTATGTTATTTACATGTATTGTATGTAATTCACATGTACATTGCACATAATTTACATGTACATTGTATGTAATTTACATGTACATTGTACATAATTTACATGTACATTGTTTGTTTGCTGAATTTGGATTCATATATTTTTGAAACTTTGGATTCATCATTTTTCAACTGTTTGGCTGACGTCATCTATCAAACTATCAGCCCTTATTGTCACTGATAAGGAATGATTTTCCAAAATGTGCACATCTAGCACATCAAAAATTTAACAGGTATTTTGTTATATATTTACATGTACACTGTTTGTAATTTACATGTACATTGTATGTAATTTGTTTCTAGAATGTTTCTGGAAACATTTGGAATTAAATCAAAAATACATAAAGAACATAAAAATCTGCAGCTTTAGTGGTATTATATTGAATAACACCATCAGCATGCAATGATCAATGTTTTTGTGGCACTTAGCTAAGCATTAACATAGCACACTAATCAGTGACATGATTAAGGCATTGTATTCAGATATCTCACTGATATAAACACCCAGAGGTGTCTTTAGTAAGAGAAACATGGACACCTGGTTTGATCATAAAGGTCTTTTTAATAGTGAGCTGAATACGGGTCTAAAAGGGCAGTTTATTACCAAGTCATGTCATTTGATTCCATGCATCATTTGTTTGAAAAATCTACACATTTACATTTAAAATCATTTCATGTTGTTAATTACAACCTGCTTAAGTTTTTATTAGTAAAATCTTTTTTGTTGGGCTCCTTAATAAAAGAAATATTATTGCTTTTAAGGTTAATTCATTATCAGTATAGTCATATCCTGTTGATTGTTCAATGTTGTATACCTGAGAATTAGTGTTGATATTTTATTTGTCTATTTCAGGATAACTCTAGGAAATCAGTTAGAAGGAGTGAGGTTAAAGGATCCTGATATAGTACAGAGATTTAGGGAGAAATTTCCTGATGGTAACTGCATGGGGCCACCAAAACAAAATGGATGAGACAAATATCACAGATTTGTAGGATTAATATTTACCAGCAGTGTATAAAATGCGAATGCCTCAGGGCCTTGTACTTTTAAATCTTGGCAGCCCAAGTGTGGATTTCTGGATAAAGAGAAATGGATATTAAGACATCAATATGTTTTAGCTCTACATTACACAAAACCTACTTAATAAAAAGTTAAATGCATTTAAGTAACAAATTTAATATTTGAAAAATATGCCAATAACCTTAATAATCTGTATGGCATTTCAAAGCCAACCAGACTCTCAAGTACATAGATTTTGTGACCCATTCGAAAATCTATTGGCCCTGGGCCATTGGGATTGATTTATACTTTGATGTTCTATGATCTAGTCTAATGAAAGAATTTAAAAAAATGTGCATTGGTTCTAGTTTAAAATGTTGGTCTGAGGTGCATGGTTGTCATCAAGTAACTTAACAGATAAAAATGCATATGTACCCGGTATTATAAATGTGCAAGTTACTGTTACCATGACAATTTAACTGAAAAAAGACTTGGTTTATCTTTGTCTATTATTTGAGAATTAAATATGTTTAAGATAGTGCTATCTGAAATGTTTTCAATAAAGCTACTACACATTTTGTTATAAAAATCACAAGTAGTTTCTCAAGTATATTTTATATATGACTTTGCGACTTTTTGATATCTGATATTGTTTATTTTTTATTTATAACCAAACATCTTTGTTAAAATTTGGTTACAGTTTTACAGTAAATTAATGTACTCAAAAGGAGACATACATGTAAGTTTGTTAAATAACTGGTATAAAGATTTCTGAATGAAAAGAATACAATCAGATGTCATAAAAAAGATTCCTTTATTTCCATATTGTGCATTCTGTAATAGAGTATTTGAAGCAAAATAAAGGTAAAATATCCATTGTTAATGTTTACATCTTTAATAGACTTCACAGTTACTTGTTGGGGATTTAATCATATTTTATGTATCTACAATGTTACATTGATAAAAGATAAAAACCATAATACAGCATTATCATCCAGAGAAAGCAAGAGAGACAGAAACACAAGAGAGAGTGTGTGTGTGTGTGTGTGTGTGTGTGTGTGTGTGTGTGTGTTTAAAAAGGAGAAACTAGAGAAACTAAAAAGACATATGAGGTGTCGAACTAATTTGAATTTCAATTTTGATACCGTGGCACATCAAATGTAAGAGAGAGAGAGAGAGTTATGTTTGTACATTTACTTTGATGTCACAGGATAAAGGAATATTTTTAATGTGTGTGCCAAGTAAATAAAAATATACATATATAATTTCCTAAACAGAGATTGACATAGAACATAGATAATCATAAACATTGTAATTTGAAGTAAAATTATTGATTCTGAATTGTATAAGACATCAAACATGTTGAGTTACTTTGAATTTAAAGATTTATATTTGGAACCTACTACTTATTGTGTATATGAATACTATTTATTAGTATACTAGTAGTTATATATTTATTTTTGCACATGAAGGATTTATTTTGGTTTTCTGCTCATGGTGTCCAGCAAGGTGTTTACATTATTAATATAATGTATGTACTAGAACAAAAATTGAAGTCAAGCATTGATACTTAGTAATAGCCAATCAGTTCAGAACATACAAAATTAAAACAAAGAAAATGAATAAAACTTGATTAAATTTAATTTTGATGGTCATTTGAGCATGTTAATGATATCATTTGGTGTGTCTAAGGTTATAACATGGTTTAATTCATTTCACTTTTTAGCTCACCTGACCATAGGTCAAGTGAGCTTATGACATAGCACAGCATTTGTATTTGTATGCATGCGTCATTAACACCTATTTTCGCCTTCTCCAAACTGCTGGACATATTTCAAAGATAATTGGTCAAAAGCATGTATTGGCTTGTGAAATTCAGATTTGTTCATTGCGTTGCCATGGCTACCAAAACTAGGTCTAGGTGACCTAAGAGTGCAAAAATCTTAAAAAACCTTCTTCTCTGAAACATGATGGGAGAAAAAATCTGATGTGATATTCTCTAGGGTTTTAAGCCTAAAGTTGAGAAATTGTTATGACTTGACTATTTGACCGGATTTTGACATTGGGTTTTCAGTTTTAGCTTTTTCTTAAAAATGACCTTTAACATGTGATTAAGGTCACAAATCAAGGCCGTGACCTCATTTGCGACTTGTGCAGTTTTAGGCAATTGTCTTGCAAACAGTAAGAGATGTATGAAATCAAAACATTGTTGAAATGTTCACTATATGACAAAATTTTACATGTTTCAAAAAGTTTCACAACTTTTTGATAATCCATGAAGTTGTTGCCCCTGAAAGGTCATAGCTGCATAAGAAATTTTAAATTGTTGTTTATCTTAAAAACTGTTAACCTTTTGTACAGGTATGTATATTAGAATATTGTCTGTATTGATATGTTGATCATTTTGATATATGGTTCAAGGTCATATGTTCAGAGATCATGGTCATAGCTTTAGTAGAAGACTTAAATTGTTAATTATGTTGAAAACTATTTACTTTTTGAATAGTCATTTATATTAGAATATTGTGGGTATTGATATGTTAATAATTTTTGTTATATGGTTCAAAGTCATATCTACAAAGGTCAAGGTCAAAGTTGCATCAGAAGTCTTTAATTCTTAATTATCTTGAAAACTGTTTGTATAAGCATGTATAATAGAATATTGTAGGACTTGATTACGATTATTTTGATGTATATAGTTCAAGTGTCATAATATAAGTTTTTGAATTTTCTGAATGAAATATTCAAAAATTTATAATATGACAACTAGTTCATATATTTGCCATGTTGGATCAATAAGTAGGTCACTAGGTCAAATAATGGAAAAACCTTGTTAACACTCCTAAGGCCCCAATTTAGGTGCAATCTTCATCTAACTTAGTCAGAATGATCCTCTTGTAAAGAGCTAGCTCAAGTTCGTATATGGCCATGTTGGGTCAATAAGTAGGTCACTAAGTCAAATAATAATAGAAAAACCTTGTTAACACTCATGAGGCCCCAATTTAAGTGCAGTCTTCATCATTCTTGCTCAGAATGATCTTCTTTACAAAAGCTAGCTCAAGTTGGTATATTTGCCATGTTGGATCAATAAGTAGGTCATTAGGTCAAATAATGGAAAAACCTTGTTAACACTCATGAGGCACCATTTCAGTCCAGTCTTTATTTAACTTAGTCAGAATGATCCTTTTGACAAAAGCTAGCTAAAGTTTTTTTCTGGTTATGTTATGTCAATAAGTAGGTAACAAGGTCAAATAATTAAAAAAAAAAAAGAAAACACTGTTAACACTCCCGAGGCCCTAATTTTAGACCAATCTTCATCAAACTTGCTGAGATTGATCCTCCTGACAAAAGCTAGCTCAAGTTCATAGATGGGTCATGTTGGGTCAATAAAGTAGGTCACTAGTTCGAAATATAGGAAAAATCTCTTTTAAAAATAGAAGCTCCAGTTTTCCAAATTATGAGTGAGCGTCCAGGGCCATATATATTTTAATTGATAACTTCTAATCAGCTGTTAATAAACGGAATCCTCCAACGGGTTGGTCAGTGTTTAACGATGATTATTATTTGCTTGGAGCATGCGCATGAATGTACGGAAATTCCAATGAATCGAAGTTGAAACCTTGCAAATTGTATTAATTGTCCGTTATTAGTATCCAAGTGTATTCGCAATGGTGTAACGTATCCCTTACAAAGTCACAAATGACAAATTTAATGAAATTCTGTGTTAAAATTACCCGGCTTTTTTATGACGTAACCACGTTCTAAAATTAGATCATACAGGCTACATCTCCCTTGGAAATTATTACTACTTCTGTATTTATTCGAGCCTTATCGTTGAACTTAATGTATAAATGTTCATTAGGAACATCATTAAGTAAATCACACCGTTTTATTTTTTTTTTTGCTTGGAAAAACCTAATGCAGCTTTAAATGTTTCTACAAAACATTTTTTATTAAACAGTTATTTCTCCCTTAATACTTGACGGATAATGTTGGAACAAGAGCAATGTTCAGTAATTCCTGTCGATAGCAAGTTTATTATCTAACAATTAAAAATAAATTTATTTAACGCGAGTGCGTTTCATTGTCTTTAGTGCAATTGGACCGTCTTTAAAGTGCTAGCTAATAGTACGCCATAGACAAGGATACCACTTCTTCAGTCACATTATTCTTGCACCGTGTGAATCGGTCGATACTTTGTCCTCTAAATACCAAGTATGAAACGAGCGAGGAGGCAGTTTTCAAACATTTAAGTCATGTGTGACTGGTCGAACCCACGGCAATGTAGAAGCAGATGCTCTCAAGCATCAAGCGAGGAGGCAATTTTCAAACACTAAAATCATGTATGACTGGTCGAACCCACGGCCATGTAGAAGCAGATGCTCTCAAGCATCAAGCGAGGAGGCAGTTTTTAAACATTAAAGTCATGTATGACTGGTCGAACCCACGGCCATGTAGAAGCAAATGCCCTCAAGCATCAAGCGAGGAGGCAGTTTTCAGACATTAAAGTCATGTATGACTGGTCGAACCCACGGCCATGTAGAAGCAGATACTCTCAAGCATCAAGCGAGGAGGCAGTTTTCAAACATTAAAGTCATGTATGACTAGTCGAACCCCACGGCTATGTAGAAGCAAATGCTATCAAGCGAGGAAGCAGTTTTCAAACATTAGTCTTAAGTATGACTGGTCGAACCCACGGCCATGTAGAAGCAGATACTCTCAAGCATCAAGCGAGGAGGCAGTTTTCAAACATTAAAGTTATGTATTACTGGTCGAACCCACGGCCATGTAGAAGCAGATGCTCTCAAGCATCAAGGGAGGAGGCAGTTTTCAAACATTAGTTTTAAGAATGACTGGTCAAACCTACGACCATTTAGAGGCAAATGCTCACAAGCATCAAGCGAGCGAGGAGGCAGTTTTCAAACATTAGTCTTATGTATGATTAGTCAAACCCACGGCCATGTTGAGGCAAATGCTCTCAAGCATCAAGCGAGGAGGCAGTTTTCAAACATTAGTCTAATGTATGACTGGTCGAACCCACAGACGTAGAACCAGATGCTCTTTCTATTAGATACCACCGCGGTTTGACGTTTTCAGTGAAAAAATCTGGTAATTCTGCAAAACGGTCATCCAAATGAAAAACTTGGTGAAATATACCGTCAGTGATTTGATAGATCACAAGTAAAAATCTTAAAAAAACAATAACTACTGGCGTCAAAAGATGGATTTGATTGTAAGGATTGTATTAGGACATCAATATTTTTCAGCTACTTAGTAATTCAGTTGTGTTAATTCAAATCGCGAGTAGTTTTAAACTAAATTTCATTCAATTGTCGCTCGATTTACAAATGTTTGTTCTAATTGTTCATCAGACATTTTTCAGGATCTTGTCTTTATAACTTCAATCAATTGATATGACAATAAATGTGGCTATAAGTTATTTAAGATTACAAACTTGGAATAATTTTATGCACTGGTGCGTGTTGAAACTTCTTATGCTATTATGTTTCGGAAAAATAATAAGATGTTAAGTACGGTGGGTCGCGTGTTTGACGTTTGATGCGTTTTCAAGGCAGATCTAACCATTCGATTGTCTTTAGACTTGTTTCACTCTCCGGTAATACATTCTATTCTATTGTGGCTTTAACACAGTCTTATAATCGTACATGGGTGCTGTATATGCCACACAAGGACCTTAAATGTTAGGCCAACCTGGTCTTTGATATTAGAGTATGATCAACCTACTTAACTTATCTGCAACCAGATTTTAATACCCATGAACTTACCATAAATTACATCGTCAACTATGTAATTTTTTATATGGTTCCTGTTATACGTAAGTCTTTAAACTCAATCCGGTTGGTTTATAAAAACATTGTCGTCGTACATAATGCAGAGAAGAGGCCTTACTGTGACAGTGTAAATGACACATAACTGTTCTCATCTCGGTATATTGGTAGTTTGACATAATGCTTTCATATTATCACAAAGTGGATATAGTATAGTGTGAGAAGTAAATCTAACATATTCTCCAGCAGTGACGTGGAAATCCGAGCGCATAATATATAAAAGGCCCCTTGCGCCCCTAGTACGATTTGAATTACGTTTTCATTCAAAGTTTAAATTTGAGTCGAGATTTTTTTGCCACATTAACGCTTCTTTTTTACGAGTAAATGTCAAAATCACACCGCAATTATGACGTTAAAGCCTATGTTATTTCAGAGCCTCGGTAGTCGAGTAGTCTAGAGCACACGCTAACGGATCACATTGCATCTCGCCGACTATTTTCGAATCCAACTACGGCTGAACCTAATGTGAGAAAGTTTGCTTGTCGAAGGTCGGTGGTTTTCTCCGGACACTCCGGTTTCCTCCGCCATTCCAGAACTGATCGCTTCGATAAAATTGAAAAAATCTTGACTGGGGCGTAAAACACCATTGCTCAAGTAAACTCCTATTAGTGGTCTCAATACATATATTATTATCTAATTTTTCTATGTCTCTTTTTTTATTCATTCCGTTTGTTTGTGTCAAAATGTATCTCGGGTTGTGAAGTTAATTCGGTGATAATTCCAAAAATACGTGCTTGTATAGCATGGTAATCTACCGAAAGTGTTTATATCTTCAAAGATTTCTCCCAATTATCCAGCTAATCAAGGTTTACTTGCTTAACCTATTGGGAGCTTCCAACACCATAATATATGCCATAGGATCATTTATTCCGACGAAACACTATTCGACTAATTTACAACAACTTCATTTAAACTCTTTTGTAATAATCAAATCAAATAGTTATATGCACTTATACATATACATGTATATTAAAAGTTTCTTTTAGTAATGTTACATATGGCTTGCACATACCTGGAGTAGTGTATTGCAGATAAGTGTCAGGTGATCAGATAATACCTGTTTAAACCCAACATAAACTTTTCATTAAAAGTAAATACTTTGAATTTAATTCCAAACCTTTTAAATATTATGTGAAAGAAATCCTCTGACGTCTTGACTGTAATCTTTTTAAAAGTAATGAATAGGTTTGGTAGACTTGAACCAGTCTATTCTACATACCGTTATCTGTAAGACGTTTATACAAAACTTTATACTTCAAATTTTCAAAGCGGCAGTTTCTAAGTGAATTTTAATTTTAAAACAAATATATCGATTGAATGATCACTGTTTAGTTAATATTTATTAAAAAGCGTTGTAGAGTGAATAATACAAAAAGGATATTTAACTGCACGATGTGTGCGTATGAATAATAATTTAAGAAAGTGACAGATAATAATTTTGTACTAATTTTATGGAAAGGGAGGGCTCTTTGAAGGTAAGACAAGATATATGTTAACTTCTAAGCTTATTGTCGGTTTTTGTGGTTCATAAATACGTGTGTGTGTGTGTGTGTGTGTGTGTGTGTGTGTGTGCAAATAAACCTTTAGTGGACAACATATCCGGTCAACTGTTTGGTACAGTAGGACTAAATTTTAAACGTTCTTACTGCTTTCAAATGGTTGATATATATATATATATATATATATATATATATATATATATATATATATATATATATATATATATATATATATATGGTTTTGTTTATATGATCAGTGGCTTTTCAATTTCTATAGTTTTACCTTCTGTTGTCTCAGTAGTGTTCATGTATCTTCTTCATTTCCAACTTTAGAGGTACATCGGGTGATTTTTCATGTGATACAGATAAATACACTTTTTTTAGCTGCATGTATATTTGATAAAACTCTTCAAAAATTTCGACGGCCAGGAGTTTGATATCATTTGGTACTGCAAATAATTAAATTCTCTCTCTCTCTCTCTCTCTCTCTCTCTCTCTCTCTCTCTCTCTCTCTCTCTCTCTCTCCCTCCCTCTCTCTCTCTCTCTCTCATACTTAAATAACTGTAGTTCATATCATTGAAAAGTTAAAAGCATATGTAAAATAGAAAAACAGGCCTCAATTTCGTTCATTTATAATTAATTATAAGCAGATAACGATCTAAAGTGCTCAATTAAAAAATAATAATTGATCATTGAGATCAAACGGTTTTATTGAGTAAAGTTATAGAAAAATATTTGAAATTAAATTTAAAATTAAAGGCTTTTTAAAAATATTTTAGTAGAACGCATTACAAACAATTAAACTATATATATAATCAAGCCGACTACTAATTATATATGTAATGTAAGACGTTTACTTTGTGATTAAACAGTTAACTGGGTTAAAGTTTTAAAGCTTGGTTAAAAATTTAAGAGGTGATTTAAATTTAGAGTTCAATTTTATTTTGAGTAAAGGTTTTGAACAGAAACGAATAATCAAATACTAGTATATTATTAGTCAAATTAAAGGTTATTTTCATTGTAATTACTGTGTTCTCATTAGAATCAAATACGATTATTTGTCGCATAGAGATATTGTTGTTTCAGTTAGTTTAGTAGACTGATTGTAAGCCTAAGTTTCACCAAATTCTATTTGATGCAGGCATACGTACAGTGTCAATTCGAAGTCAGAGAGTTTATCAAAGGTGTATTAAATTTTGTTGGTTTAAACACGCCATTTGATATTTCATTTTGCCATAGTATCCACTGTGTCTCAAAATACGCAACTGTTTAATCTTTGTTTTTAATATTATTGTGTAATTTGGGGGCTCTTTAATATTTTGCCTTTTCGCTTTTTTAAGTTTTGTTCCAGCTGTATTTCAACATCCTAATGTCATATGTATTATATATAATAATTGTATTCTGGACGGATTTTGGTCAGAACGGGGAACGGAAATGGCGTTTTTCAATGTACTGTCACTTGCTAATTTTTAATACTGTAATTAATTATTAACAACATTATAAAAGGCACATCACATTACCTTTATTTGAGCCTGGACTTGGTAAATAACCTTTGGCTTTATATTCGATGTAACATTTGGCAGGATGTTTTATGTGATTAAATTTTAAAATGTAATTACAAGTATTTGGTTTGTCACCTAGTGTTTTAAGAACTATTTTCTTCTAAATTGTATCACTCTAGATCTTTATAAGCTTAAATATCCTCTTTTTGTTAAAGTTTATTGAAAAAAAAATGAATATAATTTTACATGATTGCAATATTCTTTGAATAAATGAAAATGATATTTGAATTAATGAATATTTTTTAAAAAGAAATAAAGCTGTAATATTTAAATCAGTATCTTTTATAACGATACTTTTACTAGGTTCTTTTGACTGGTAATTACTTGTATAATGTATGGTGATTTTTTATTCAGTATATGATTTATTTTTTTCAATGTTCATACAAAAGCAGCCCATGTATTTTTATCTATAACTGCGATCTACACAATAAGTCTCTTATTTCTTTTATTAATATTACACTACTCAATCTCATTTCGCGTCATTAATTTAATTTTAATTTAAATTTGAAAAAATATTATAATATTACAATCCTCAGACTTTAAAATAACTCTATTGATCAGTTTTAAAACTTCCATCTCCAAGAGAAGCATCTTGTTTTTTTATTGGTTACTTTGGCATGCATTCTTTCAAAAAATATCTTCAATACCACCTCTCCTGTAGCTCACCTGAACATATCTATTGATCACCTTAAAGCTTGTCATCAACATTTACAAAATCTTTTGAATACCTCTCTCCTGTAGGCCGACCTTGACATGTCATTGATCACCACGGCATTCATACTTCATAACATTTTTAAATTTCATTCTTCTGTAGAATTCTTGGCATTTCTTTTTATTACCATGGCATCTTACTTTCCAAACATTATGAAATGTTATTGTTCTGTAGAAAACCTTGATATATCTATTGATCAAAATGACAATTATGCTTTTAAAAACATTTTGGAAAGTATCTTTCCTAGAAGACCTTGGCCTATCAATCATCACCATCCATTGCATTAATACATTAGATACATTTTGAAATAGCATACTCTTGTTGAAGACCTAGATATTTCTTTCGATCAAAATGCCATCCTTACTTACTAAACATTAATAAAAATGACAATGATAAATATAATAAAAATAGAATAAATAAATAAATGAATGAATAAATAAATAAACAGGAACTTGTGGCATTATTTTCTTGTTAAGAAATATTTATTCATTTAAAATCGTATATTGTAAACACTTCTATATAGTACGGTGTTCTAACACATATACAAAAATAAGTGAGAACCTTATAACGCCTAATTAATCATTTTTAAGTTTTCACAAATCAAACTTGACAGGAAATTAACCTTTGAGGGGGTCTATTTACATTCCAATATCAAACTTGTACGATGACAAATAGACAAAAACAATAAATAAATAAATAATAAAAAATAAATAAATAAATAAATAAAACGAGTAAACTTAAAAACAGACAACTACAGTAAGTCAAATTCTATTTACATAATGTAAGAACTTATCGTATTAGATTAATATATACATGGTCGTGTATAAGGGAAACATTTATTATATGGCACTGGTTGACATGAAAAAAAAACTCAACAGAGTTCTAATCGCAAAGATTGCCAAATAATGACCCTACTGGTTGCGCAAGTAAGACACTTAAAGCTCGAGATCTAACGCTCCATTTTTCAGTCATGCTGAAAAGGTTAACGATATTTACTAGTGTGTGTTTTGGGTTCGATAACAAAAAAGTCAAGTGGAATTTTTGGTAAAAACCAATGATTTGTACTCGATAATATTGACACAACTAAAATGATTCGATGCACATGATGGCCATATGATGCTTTGATGATGTATACACAATACCTAACCATTAATTATATCGATTGAACAGTGTTGCGCATTACTCTATGTTTGCGTTGAACTTACAAATTACAATCGTTATAATGCAGCCGAGTATATAGTACATGTTTGTATATGTAGAAAGATATGTCCGAATGCAATAATTTTCCAAATAGAGAACTACGAGTTGAGTTGAGTTGAGTAATGGTGTAACGTTCCAGTCAAGAATATTTCACTTATATTGAGAGGTCACCAGCTATAGGCAAAAATGCAGAAATTTTGTCTGTGCGTTGCGCTGATGGCATTATACAGCAGGGATCTTTATCGTGCCACGCCTTCCGTGACACGGGACCTCATTTATTTTAAGTTACCATCCGAAAGAACCGTGACTTTCATTTCGTAATGCCGAGTACTTGGCGAAAGAACAGCCACTACTCACTTTCAAGTCTTGAGTCAAACACGGCCGGGGTTCGAACTCATGACCTCCCACTTACGGAGCGGGCACTCTACCAACTGAGCTACAGCAGTGGTAGAGATCTACGATATCAAAAGAAAGGTTACTTGTAATTAAGAATGTAGTATTTGACAACTTTGACTTTTGTCACGTGCAGGCCGAAACGACTTGTTTGAATATAATATTATTTGGCGCGTTTATACAGAATTTGTAATTTATCTATATTTAGTGTATTTAGTTGGTTAAGGTGTTGTCAGAGATTTTATATTTGCAAAGTACCATTTTTTAAACATTTGTTTGGTTATATGTTGACATCATCACTGTAAAACAGTATAAAACAAATACAGCACACACTTAGCAGCAGCTTGAAAAAATAGACATTCAAACTTAGCACTCAAGGCAATGGTATCAACTTCCATACTGTCTTTCATTTACTCATTTTTTCTATGCAAACCATCTTTGGTGTCAACTTTTAAATTTGGTTTACTACTGGTAATTTTTTTAATATTAAAAGATGACATGTAAACGTATTGGTATAGGACTTTTTCTTGTCGTTCCATATATACGTATTGGTATAGGACTTGTTCCTGTCGTACCATTTATACGTATTGGTAAAGGACTTGTTCTTGCCGTACCATTTATACGTATTGGTATAGGACTTGTTCTTGCCGTACCATTTATACGTATTGGTATAAAACTTGTTCTTGCCGTACCTTTTATACGTATTGGTGGTATAGGACTTGTTCTTGCTGTACCTTTATACGTATTGGTATAGGACTTGTTCTTGCCGTACCTTTTATACGTATTGGTATAGGACTTGTTCTTGCCGTACCATTTATGCGTATTGGTATAGGACTTTCTTGCCGTACCATTTATACGTATTGTATAGGACTTGTTCTGCCGTACCATTTATACGTATTGGTTAGGACTTGTTCTTGCCGTACCATTTATACGTATTGGTATAGGACTTGTTCTTGCCGTACCATTTATACGTATTGGTATAGGACTTGTTCTTGCCGTACCATTTATACGTATTGGTATAGGACTTGTTCTGCCGTACCATTTATACGTATTGGTATAGGACTTGTTCTTGCCGTACCATTTATACGTATTGGTATAGGACTTGTTCTTGCCGTACCATTTATACGTATTGTATAGGACTTTTCTGCCGTACCATTTATATGTATTGGTATAGGACTTGTTCCTGTCGTACCATTTATACGTATTGGTATAGGACTTGTTCCCGCCGTACCATTTATACATATTGGTATAGGACTTGTTCTTGCCGTACCATTTATACGTATTGGTATAGGACTTGTTCTTGCCGTACCATTTATACGTATTGGTATAGAACTTGTTCTTGCCGTACCATTTATACGTATTGGTATAGGAATTGTTCCTGCCGTACCATTTATACGTAATGGTATAGGACTTGTTCCTGCCGTACCATTTATATAGTCATTACATGTTTTCATCTTATAATGTTTTAAGTGGTGCTTAATGATCTAGAGATGAAGTTTATTTGATTCATTTAGTACACATTTTAAAAAGACCCATATGTGTCAAGTATTATAGTTTTGTGTGCCTTATAGTCCTTTCTTTTTATTTACTTATTTATTTTTTAATTGCAAAAATATATAGTTAATACAATTTGTTTAAGTTATAAAAACAAATATATTCTAATAAGAAAATGTTTGTTGTTCAGACGTGTGTGTGTGTGTTTGTTTCTGTTTAGTAAACACATGATTAGAAACAAGATCTATATTATAAAAGTACTGTATACTAATAAATATGTACTACTAAGTTAAATATTTTACTGAAAGGAAAAAATAAACATTTGAAAGAATAGCGAATTGACACTATTGAAGAGAAAATCTATTAAGAATACGAAACCAATTGTGAATGACTATATTGACTTTTTAGTATCGATAATCTATTCAATGGGTAAGTATTAGATAAATAACGACATTGTGTTAGCTTTAGTTGGTATTTTACATACACAAAGGTTAATATAAGTAATTAACACACAATACAAGCCTAAATCACATGTATGGCTGCTTTGTCATCTCAAATACGGGATTATAAAATATCTAGTAATGTCAAAGAAAGGTGAGGAATCTCTCTCTCTCTCTCTCTCTCTCTCTCTCTCTCTCTCTCTCTCTCTCTCTCTTTGTTGATATTAAAATGTATATTCTCCGACAGTAACTTACTCCAACCATTTTTTTATGCATAGAACATGACAAAATTCATATTCTTTGCTTTTCATTTTGCATTTTACGTTGTTGCTTTAGGATTCATAAGAATATAATATATGCAACAACCAAAGCAACAAAAACAGAACACGACAATCAAACTGCCCGAGCGCTGTTAGAATTTAAGCAGTGAGAGGTACTTTGATACGTTAACGCGCGCTTTTGACCACTCGGTCACCATGGAAACTGAACTTATATTAGGACTACTGATTATAAAACCTTGCCTTTGGACCGATACAGAATATAATAAAACTATGATAGTACTATAGTACTGCCATATACCATTTTTGAATGTATTTTATCATGGTATATGACAGTACTTTAAAAAGGAACCCCCCTTCATAAACCTTAACTTATTTTAAAATCATTGGTCTATAAATACGGACATTTGAAAACTAAATAGATCTACAAGGTTGATTTTAAGTATTTGAATCATGATTTCAAATGTGTATATTGAATACTAAACATGCACGAGACATAATCTTTTAATCCTTAAATACATTTCCGAGTCAATGGATATAGCGAAAACTAATTCTTCTAAACATAGTAATAAAAATATTTATAATATAAAAAACATTTAGGTTTAACATAGCCTGGGAGCTCTACTTAAGGTCATAAATGTTACCCATATAATTCATAATATGGAAAATTAACTGTATAAAAATAATAACTATGATTGAAGTTAAGAAACTGTGATAATTCTTATTAAGTTATGTGATAAATGACACGGGATGCTTTAAAAGGGAAGATATTTGAGTAAGAAAACATTAATCATTTTAGTAAGTTGTATCGTTACGTCATTAAGGTATCGAACAGTGTTATAGATAATGATTGATTAATTTCTATACAAAAGGTCACTGGTGGGAAAGGGGTGAATTCATTTTCATTTTTTTATGAATTATTTATGCCACAAGGTCTATCTGGTACAAAAAACATCGATATTCAACAATACATTACTAGGTCAAAAAACTGAAGAAACGTGACACTCTTTCATGACAATGTTAAATATATATTTGTATTATTAACGGACAAACCGCTACACCAACGAATAGATTTAGAAGTGATGTAGAATGTGATTAATTTTTATTAAAGATAATCAGATAAATCAGATAAATTATGTAAAATTGATGGAAGGTAGAAGATATATTACACTCAATACATGTACTATGCTTATGTCTTGTATATCAAGTTATTTTTTTTCTTTTCCAAAACGGATGTTTGGGGAAAATCTGTGAGATATTTAGCTTTTCTTGGGACTTAAACCATATTTTGTTTATTTTGTAAACTTCGATAAAATTGACTCGTTTTTGCGTTGATTTTTGAAATTTTCGTAAGATGCTTTCGAATTGTTATAATTTGGCTTTATCATCAGACATTGATATGGATGGGGGTTTCAGTTACAGCATTGGATTCAAGAGACCTTTAAATTGAGTTCAGTTCAAATGTTAAAGTGATGATTTTTTATCATCATTGTTCGAATTTTTGACCACGAGTTTCCAAATTCCATTAAGAACACAATAATTTGAAAGACAGTTTTCTAGATGTGAAATCTCTAGAGACACGTTGGATTTATTACCCAGTTTGAAATCAGTTATTTATTTATTGTAAAAACAGAATTTCTCTTTGAACATCAATAAAAAATTATACTTTACCTCTTGAACTGCAGTATCCTTTCATCTTTTACTTTGTAATGCATTTAATTTTATCATCACGGTATATTTTTCGCATATCTTAATACCAACAAGGAAGAGGAAAAGAAAATTAAACAAGGAATATTGGGAAAATCTAAAATAAAAAATTTTGTCAATAATTAAGCTAAACAGTTCACAAATTCACAAAATCTTGGGTTTCTATAGTTTATTTAGAAGCACATTATTTATATAATGACATTAATCATAGGTGAGATATTACGTCACCAATACCGCAGAACGTTTCCACAGAACCTTATTCTAATATGGAATCTCATTTGTTAAAGTTTTCCCGTATAACCGACATTTATTTGTTTCTAAAACGTTCTACACAACCTTAAATGGTATGATCACGTGGTACAGTAGTGAACGCCATTGGATGCATTAACAATGTGATCAAATCTCTATAATTATTGTAACGTCTGTTTTTCTCAATTTTCCTTAGAAAGAGAAATAATGTGCTTTGTTCTTACTGAATGTGAATGATTTATACCAAGACAAATATATGTATTCCCTCGTCAGATGTTACAATCAGCGTTCAGATTGGTTAGTTTGTAAATATCTACTACGACGCTTTTAACGAAAGGTTATATTTTTTATATACAAATGGAAAATACTGATAAAAAATTGTTATGTTTACATTTGAATTGTAAAATTTAATTATCACGTGCTACTTTTGAATTGTACTTTTTCATGAAAAGTTTAAAGTAGCTCCTGACAGTATTAAAGTATTCTACAGTACTTCGTATTTTATTGCCTTATTTAAGATAAAGTCAACATAGGTTTTACTTCAGTTTATTTCATCACATGGTAAGTATATAAAAAAGTTTATATAAATATTAAAATTTCTTATTACATAATATATATTGTATTTCTGAGGGACTAGTTTATGTAAATAAATTATCAATAAACTCTATTTAAACAGTAAAACAGACACTAGGTAATAACATGTCTGGTTAATAAAAGTCGTCATTCCTGAGTGTTTGTAGGTGCCAACCGGATTCAATACGGAAGCTCTTTGTTGACAATCTATATATACAACAATGGTCCATATTAGTCTTCAATTTTTATCTTTTATGTCCAATATAGAATAATACGTACTTTTTTTATTAGAATAAAGGAGGACGCAAATTTGATATTTTTTCATTAAATTTGGGACAAATGAGACCAAAATTTGTATATAACACTGTGTATCTACTACATTCTGTCTATAATATTCCCATTCCCTTCATTATAAAACCATTGCTGGTCATGAGAGCATAACACACAATGAGACTTATCACTAGCGGGAGAATACAATGTTTACATTTCCATTACACAATGTTCTTGACCCGACGAAATGTAACACACATCACAGCGATATGAAAAAAGTCCGCATAAATATTTTTTACAATCCTTGTTTTCTGTTATGTCTAATTATTTTAATAAAACATGTTTATCAGAGTAAAAACACAATTTAAATTATAATATCGATTTTATGGGTTTTTTTTTTCGTGCACTATTTTCCATCGTTTGATTGGTCGTTCTTTTAATGCTAACTCGCATTATTCAGTTTGTCAGGAAAACCTTGTGTGTTATAGCACCATAATTACGTATACTCGACTGTTCAATGTTTAAGACGGATTCTTTCACACTTTTACAGTGAGCTTACTTTTTTGTGTTTTGCCTTGTGCCACGGCATTTGTTTTGTGGTCTTGTCGGATTGATTTATATGGCGTAGCTAGAGCATGTTGTTCGAAACACTTCAAAGTTACCGTTGTTAGTTGACGATGAAATTGATGGTACGGTCAATTACATCAAAACCTTGGTACAAACTTGCGAAACTTAGAGATTATTGCATAACCAAATCAGAAAAAAACATGACAGTATAAAAAATATGTAAGACATGGAAATAATATAAAAATTTGATTATGACGTCAATCTTCTTTGACGTCAAAGGTTCCCTTATCACACGATTAGTATCGAATTTTCCTTTATCTTTTGTTCAGAAAGTAATAGTAAACTTTTTTATGTACATGTAAAATAAACTGTAATCCTTTTGTGTTTCTGCAATTGATTATCAATCACAGAAATTCTTGTAAAATTTATATGATAAATATTGCCGTAGATTGTGTAGTTTTGTATTTAGTCTTTAACCACACTAAAGGAAACTGTTTTATCATATCATCTGGTGCTTGTTAAAAGTCAGCTGTCTTAAAATGTATTTATCCTGTAGTGAGTTCTTATTGAGAAGTACCCGATTTCCACTTACATCCTTATTATTTATTTTCCTAGAATATACATGATTTTTACGATTTTAAGTAGGATGTGTTTCCCTTGCAAAGATTATGTTTTCAAACGCGACAACTTTGCTCACTCTTGTTTTGAGAGTGTTGCATACCTTGGTACAAATTGTTATCCATATATATCTTTAGACATAGAGGGGGTTAAATTAACTTAAATACACAATATTTAGAATTTAATGCTATAAGAAAGGTAAAGGTTAGAGAAAAGACATTATGTAGGTAATTTATTTATATACAATGTAACCTTTAACAAAAACTTAATAAGTTCAAATATTTGTTTAAAACAAAATTAAAGTTTATTTAGTTTTAAACGAAATTAAAATTTTCTTCTTTTTTTCTTCAATTGGAAGGTTTCAATTTATTTGACATTTAAATGAGTTTGTTATATTTGAAATGATTTTTAAGTATGTACTAAAATTTCAACAAAAGAACCATTTAGCTTATAAATAAAGTTAAACTCTAAGACTAGAACCATTCGGCGTATTAGGTGAGACGGATCTCACAAAAGTACCCCTCAGCGCATTGGTCAGGTAAAAGCACCATTCGTCGCACATGTTAGTTAAAATTAATCAAAAACACTCTGCGCATAGGTCAAGTAAAAAAGCAAGTTCTATCTTTGATCGACTGATTTCTTTATACTCCAGTGTTTATTTAAAACTCTATTTCTTCCTCAGTTGGTAAGGTTTTAAGAAATAATTTAGTTTGGTAAATATGATTTTTTTTCATTGTTGGAAAAATTTGTCTCCTTTAAATTGTAGCTAAAATATGTCAATTTCAATTCCCGACGTTGTTTTGCCGTTCACACGAAGTGCTATTTTTGATCAAAATTAAAACCTGTAATTTGTGTATGTGCACGCATTTAATTTATTTTATAGGAGCGGGAGAGATCAAACAGAATAAACAATATTTTTTATAGTTATATCTTAGCATATATTTTCTTTTTCAGCGCCTCGTTTTAAGTAAAATGTAAAGTTTCGAGACTTCTTAATTTTTCTGACAAGGCTGATGAAGTAGTTGTAACATGTCTTCGTCAACACCTAAAGACGGGGACCGATCTTTTACCCTTTTTGTTGTCTTGCCATCGGAAGATGTTTGTACGTTACGTCAGCTCGTTTCAGGAATCACCGTAGATGAGGTCAAAGATCGTCTTGAACTTGCTGCTGGAATTCCCTCCCATTTATACGTTTTAGTTTACCCTGACGGTGAATATTTGTTTGAACATCAACGTCTACTGGTGAAAGAAAACATCCACGATGGATATTTATTAAAGGTCCAGCTACTGGAGCATTGGGAGTCACTATACCTTTCAGTGATAAGAAATAACCTAGAACATGTGTACCACAATGGCGGCGTACATTTGAAAGGAAACATTTTGATTGGTTCGGATGAAACCGGAAAGGTTGATCACATGGTAAACGATAGAGGATCAGTTGCTCTGTTTGTCGCCAGCTTTCATGGATTGACTAAAATGTGCAAAATGCTTTTGTCTGTTGGTAAGATATATATATATATTTCTTGTTTATATTAATTTTTAGGTCTTATTTGATGCAAAGCCAGTGAGATAACGTTTACTTGAAGTGCTAAAAAGATGTAAGAACCTTTTGACGGCGTGATTTTAGAATAAAGCTTATGTTTAACTATCTACAATCATCAGTTTTAAAACTGAAGATTCGGAACTTCATAAGCTCCATCAGGACGGTCAGTTCATTGCCACTGCACAAGAAATCTTAGTTCCCGGATAAAGCCAGTGATAAAGTGACAAACGTTTTACAATAGGATCTGCACGAGTAAGATTCGAACCTAGACATTTGAGGCGCTATGATACGAGAATTGATAATAAACTGTTTATAATATACTCACATATTTGTTGCCATTAGCATGCTAATAGTCGGTACATATAAACTAAAGTCTGAAATCATTGATCAGAAATTACTTAAAATAATGCCTTTAATTGATAGGCATATGCAGATTGATTTTTAAAATTATGTATGTGAGATAATTCTAGAAAGATATTGATTAGCGTATCTACTACATCCGTCATTCCGTTATTTACAATTATGTAACGTCGTTTTATTAAAATACTTATCTGTGTTAAGTGAAACTGACCAATTCTATTATGTCCATTATAACACTATTCATGTTAAAGAAAGAAAGCGTTGAATCTTGATTAAGTAACTAAAAACGTATTGGATGAGAAAGGTCGATTCCAGGAAGTCACTATATATGGCATTTATATTAAACCTACTTAAAGTGATTTTCGTTGGAATGGTTTTATTTGTCCCCTTTACCGTAAATTAACTGTAACAGCAACTGCATGTAAAACTGGTTTGATTTCAAAGAAAGGGTTGAGAAAAACGTATTCGAATGCAGTGTGTAAAGGTTCATATTGTATATATTTAAACGAATCTTAAATCTAATACAGCTTATTACAATATACATGTATCAAGGATTCTGGAAATCAAATAGCCAACCCAAATGTTAAAATGAAACGCACGGAAACAAAGTTTCAATTTTAATCCAATGTCTGGGTAACTTATTAACTATTAAAACCTCCTCCTCAATTTAAATGTGCACCGGAAGATAAATGATTAAAATCGGATTTAGCACCTGTCACGTTTTAACAGAAATGATAAAATCTCCGATTTAGACATGTTTACTGTGTAACAAGCACATTATAACGGGGAGTCTTAACAGAAGGTTTAATATCGATATAATCATGACAACACATTAGTAGGAACAAAAGTCTCTATCATTGTTATAACACTCGCACGGAGGTTTATAGTTTTTACATTGATTCTTTTAAAAATCGGCTTATATCCCCTGCTTTGACATAAAGGAATACCATTGATGTTAATAGAATAACGAGTATAAAACAAATATGCTTTATATATCATGCTAATTTTTGTTTAAGTTTGTCTGTTCGGTTAGAACAGTTAATAAACAAATTGATTCCGAACAAACAATGTATAATTTATTCATGAATTTTAAATGGATAGACTTGAGATTTTAGGATGGATATTATTAGGTATATTAATATATCTGGAACATTAAAAGAGTTTTAATTTCTTTTGAGATGAAATGTTTTATTTTTGTATATTTAAGGGGTGGATGTACATGGTGTAACACCTTTTGGAAGGACACCACTTCATGCTTGTGTTTGTAAAGACAATATTATTATTGCTGAAATCCTGTTGGAGTACGGTGCATCCCCGGACACGATCGATCTCCACGGTGTTTCCTCTTATAGTGTCGCGTGTATAAATAACGCAAATCGCTGTGTCAAACGTCTGCGGATTATGCAGCTTAACCTTAGAGGGAGAAAATCAAGCAGTGCCAAATATTCAGAAGAAATGGACAAATCAATATTCTTACAACGACCTAAGCTATCAAGTGAAATATCTAAAATAACTATGACTGCTTCCCTTCCCCCAGAAAGACCAGCAACAGTCCATGGTCAAGCTTATCCTAGAAATAAGTCTGCAATGTCAATGTTTTCTACCGACAGTAGAGACTCAGGGACCCTCAGCCAATTTAATATGGGACCACCTTCAAAATCAAAACTCTCGTACATGAATTTTAAAATGCACAAATCTTTATATGGAAATCTGAGAGTTGGATATAGACCCGATTTATATGCAGGACCACAAATACCAAAGTATTTGAACTTTGAAAATTCATTAAATGAAAACTCTCCTGTCATTCAAGGAAGAAAAGTGGAATCCTCTTTAGATAAAATTGGAGATGCTGAACAACTGACAGCTTCGCCTATGAGAGGTATGCAAGATATACGACTACCAACAACATCAACTAGTGCCAGTCCGGATCTACAAGAGATTGCAGAAAAAAGAAAACATGGTGACACATCAAAGTCACCACAAAGGAGCAAAAAATCAGTGCATTTCGCTGCAAAAGAACGGTACGTCATATTTCTTAAGTTGGTTTTATTTTATGATAAATTTGAAATTTTATTACTAATACTGATAAATTCACATTTATTTTTCCTTTTTTGTTTTGGTTAAATATGAATAGATTTATTCTATGTAAAACGGATAAATTAAACTTTTTTCACACACTTCATTGCACAACAGTACTAACTCTATATTTATATTTAATCTATTGTTGAATAACATAAACAGTATAGATATTGTATCTGAGTAAGGAATAACTCAGCATTGTAGTCAGTCGTGGACGTATGTCTTCATTGAACCTCCACAGAAGAGTGTTAAGAGTGCTACAGTTGTAGACAAAAGTTATCTATTGCACCTTCTGAGTAAGATGAGCCTAATAATATACTATGTTGCAATTTGAAACAAAACGTTTTAAATGGTCTTGTTAAGAAAGATGGCGCTTTAGCATGTACATTATTATTGGGAACAAATTTAGTACAGAGTAAAATTATGTTACAGATTGAGACAAAATTTAACACACGCTTTTACTGAGTTGGGTGTTACAACACATTATGTAACAGATTGAGACAAAAGTTAACACACACCTTTACTGAGTTAGGTGTTACAACACATTATGTAACAGATTGAGACAAAAGTACACACGCTTTTACTGAGTTGGGTGTTACAACACATTATGTAACAGATTGAGACAAAAGTTAACACACACCTTTACTGAGTTAGGTGTTACAACACATTATGTAACAGATTGAGACAAAAGTTAACACACGCCTTTACTGAGTTAGGTGTTACAACACATTATGTAACAGATTGAGACAAAAGTTAACACACGCTTTTTCTGAGTTAGTTATACATTGTTTCATGTGGTAGTTTAAGAAAAACATTTATACACGTTTTTAATTAATAAAAACTTATATTATCATCATGTTACAGTTTGAGACAAAAATTATTACACGTCCTTACTAAGATGTTACTTTAGTCTTTACATTATGTTACAGTTTGAGACAAAAGTTAATACGCTCCCTTACTGAGTAAGATGCTAATTTACATTATGATGTAGACAGGTTGTTTTGTTGTTTGGTAATAGTCTTTTATTAAAACATATTTTTAACTAAAATATACAGTTATTAATTAATACATAATTTTTTATAATTTTTATTTAATTATTTTTTTTACCATTTGTTATAACCTATCTGTAGGAATAGTGCTGTGTTTTTATACTCATGGCTGCTTCGCGGGCAAAGGTACATTATGGTATTTATAATGACTCTCTAGTTATCGTCATAGAAACCCTTAATTTTCTTCCATATCATTTCAGTTTCTAGTAGTTTTGGTTTAGGAGAAAATCTTATATAATAAAAGTGGTTAAGGTTCTATCGCTTGCGATTATGGTAAGAGATTTTAATAAAGTAAGATGAATGTTAAAACGTGTCTTTGCATATATTATATGCATGCATTGCTTCGATGGTGCATGTTTCAGATTTATCATAGTTGCTTTACGTTTTAACTGTATCCTTATTGAAATTTGTTCCAAATACTATGTTACTGGAAGAACAAACCAGCCCAAACATAAGGCGCGACCAAGTACACGGACAATGAACCAGAAACTCTTGAACGACGCGTGCTATACGCTCTTATTCACATGAAGAATAAATATGGTAAAATAAGGTTTCTAAAAATTATGAATGGTCGAAAACTTCTATGAGTGACCAAAATATCTTCAACAAAGATGAAAGTCGGCTTAATTTGCTGCTTTAAGTTATAAAGCGCCAACACTTGTTTGACATAAAAAAGTAGACTAAAGTTATAAGTAGGTCATTGTGTCAAGGCGTTTTTGGTATATTATTTATTTAATACAACAAATTTGTTTTATCTGTAAAATTCTTCCAGCAAAAGCATAACCACAATGCTGAAGGTCGACACCACATTACCATGGGTTAATGGTTATCAACTCCAGACCTTCGAGAATTAGCAAAATCATTAATTAAGTTAAATTATGGTCTAAGTGTCATTCAAAGTTAAAAAAAAGTTAAAACTCTGTATGGATCAAAGGAATTCTCGTTTTTACTGTCCATAACATCCATCAATTTGGATTGTGATTACCAGGATCTGTATCATCTCCGTAATAGATTTGATATAATTGCTTCTGTAATGTAGGGATAATGATTGGATAATAACGGGAAATAAACAATTTATGAAAATAAAACCGGATTATTTCTAATGTTACCGCGATAATTATCCGTCTGATTTCGGATATGAACTATCGTTGCTGTCCACCATCGGCTTTACTTTGTCTTTGAAGTTATGATATACAAATTAAAAACCGTTTATATATAATTATCCGATGTAAAGCAGGTCAGAACGTGCTGACATATTTGGAACGTTCAATGTTTTTCTCATTTGTGTAATATTTAATATTGAAAAAAAATTTTTGTCTGTTTCATGTGGCGTAAGTTTTTGATAATAGCTGTAAATCAATAGCTACTCTAAATAAAGCCGCTAGATTGCGTTGATCCGGGCAACTTTATGGAAGTAGCAGAACGCCTTACCGCCGATAATAAAACCTTCTCCTGTGAATAAGCATTAGAAATAATGCCGATAGAGTGGTATCCGTACAGTATCCCATATGGGGTGCCTAAATACACACTTAATGATACAATAAAAATGTCCAAAAACATTTCTAGATAGATCGTCTGTACATATTTTGTCATTTCTAAAAGAAAATTAAGATAACCAATACCAACTCTTAAACCTAGACTTGACGAAGATCTTTCCTATTTAATTAAGTATTTCTATTCAGTTATTCAAAAATTGATGTAAAATTAAGATAATTTATGATGACCGGGGCCCAGTTTCACAATCATTCACTCCATTCAGTGTACACTCATCTCAAATATTCCAATTTTTTCTCTCATCCATATTTTAAAAGTTTTATGAGGCAATGTTTGATTTTTTTTTCAACAAAATGACATCAAACAATTTAAATATAACATTGGATATTTAATTTTAACAGTGTAATGTCTAAAGAATTGACATTGAAATATCAACGAATTTTTGTTTAGTGTACACTCAACTGAGTGAATGATTGTGAAACTGGGGCCAGTTGCAGAAAGTAAGTTGATGTTCTTAAAACATATAGTTACATATAGTCTTTCGAATTCTAATCTCTCACTCTCTCGATCTCGATCTCCCGATCTCTCTCCCTCTCTCGATCTCCCGATCTCTCGATCGATCGATCCAATATAATGCTTACCTAAATCGCAAAATAAAAAATGTATAATTTTATTTTTGATCGAAAGATGTTTTTAACATATTTCTTTAATTTAGATACCAGTTTTTCAGTAATATTGCTGTTTAGTTATTTTAGGTTTAATTCATCTTACATATATTTTTCTGTTAATGCCTTGTATAGTAGCTTACTAGAAACTAGATGAATTAATTTAGTTCGGGTTAAGTTTTTTTCTTTTTACTTGACCTCTAGATGATATTGGTAGATAGGTGTTATAATCCTTAAAAATACTTCATATATTGACTTTACCTTCAGAATAAGCATAAAAAGGCATATGGAAAAAGAGTTAAATATGAATATGTTATTTGTCTAACTTACGCTGAAAATTAAAAAATATCTAGGAAGACGTAGTTAGAACTATATTGTAGATGTTTTAGATTGAATTAATGACGTTTAATATCTGTCAAAAAGGTTATTTTTGGCTTTCTAATGGGTAAATGAACTTGTGCAATGAAGTAATTTTACCTAACCCACCGACTGAAAAAGATGGAGGGAATTCATTGCGCTGATATAGACAGTGTATAAATGTAGGGCTTGTTGGTTTATTGATTGTAAAAATAAAGCTTATTTTCTTTTTAAAAAAGCGTATTTTAGGAAATAAGTGGAATGCTTAGCGTTCTGCATATCTCACTTTAACTGTATGTAACTACGAGTTTTGTAATCAGTGGCCAATAAATTTATTTTTTCTATGTGCCATGTTAATTTTTTTTATATAACATGAAGTATTTAAAAATGTGCAAATGACAAATGTCGTTACCTCGTTGTTGCCAAGTATATTTTTAAGTTACAAATTCCTTTTTTTACATTTCAATGTGTCCAAGGGAGGAATGTTTTACACAAACCGACAAAAATTTTTAAAAATGATATACACGTTGATTAAAGTCGCGTATTAGTTAAATATTGTCAAAGTCCAGTGCTTATTATAGTTAGTACTTTTTATGTTATATAGATCTAATAGCAATATGAAAAGACCGGAACAAGTTGAAAGTTTGCGAAGGATGAAACGAAGGATAAATATAGCAGCTAACTATTCTAACAAGGAAAATATTGAGGAAAAATCCGGAGAGGCATATAAAGAATGGCTTAAACGAAAAACAAAAGAAAATGTTAAATTTAAACAAGAAAATAACTCTTCGGATGAAGACGATAGCGATAGTTCCGAAGATCATTCGGCGTTTGTTGAATGGCTGAACAAAAAGAAAAATGGTGGTAACACGAACAAAAGACCGTTTGTACGAGGTGGACGACCTTTACCGGGTTTGATAACAATCGGCAGTACAGAAGAAGGGGACACTAGAAATCCGGACCCGGTCAATAATATAAGGTCTTATAAAAATTGGGTGGAGGGTAAACGGCGTAGTCAGAAACGACATAATGTAAACAGAATGAAAACTGTCGACAGTTTTATGGCTCATAAACGAAAACTTGAAGAAAAGAGACAAAAACTTTTAATAGCTGCAGTTTCGTATGAAGAATGGATGGATCATTCAGAAGATAGGAAAACCTTGATACGAGAAATTTTAAAAGCTGATTTTGATCAGTTAGGTGTCATCGAAGCAGAGAAATTACGCAAACGGGCACCAAAACAAATAACATACGATGACTGGAAAGATAAAACAGCGAAACGGGAAGAAAATGAAAAACTGAAAAATGAGTTACAACTCAAATATCAACAGGAGAAAGAAAAATGGAGAAAAGAGCTACTCCGCAGTTCAAGAGCAATATCACACGACGATTGGGTTAAATTAAAAGTAAATCAAAACAATAAAGCGGAAAGTATTCCGAATGACAATTTAGAACAAGCCGAAAAAGACAGCGTCGTTTATGAGAAATGGCTAGATACGAAACATATTGAAGAGATCAATACCTTACAATCACAAATACAAGAAGAACGTAAAGTTATAGAAAACTATCAACAAAGGATGGCGAATTTAATTTCCTGTCAATAGCTTTCTGACATTTATTACTTACAAAAATTTGAACTTAAAACATGACTAAATGTCTTCGCGGCGTTTTGATAGCAAAACATGCAGGTATTTGTTGCAGAAACATTAATTTATGTCCGTGTTAACTGACCTGGAAGCTGTCTTTGCAGACATCTTTATCATAATAATAACGCATCACTAAGAGATGGCATTTACGGTTTAAATACAGACAAATATAAATAACTTTGTTCAATTACCATTTCATTTGTCATATTTAGAGTGCAGAAAAAGTGCTTATATAATAAATCCACAATGAAATTGTTTCGGTGAAAATATATTTAATTATGTATTTTACATTTATATTTTCTTAATTAAATCTTTGTTTTGCAACTTATTTGAATAAAATAAACTGTTTGAGTGTGATAATTGTGACAGCAATTACATTAAAACTGTTAAGGAGAATTTTGCTTTTATTTGTTAAATGTTTTGTGTTGTTAGAAATGGCTGTTGTAATGTTTGAGCTACATCTTCCCGTTTTCCGTTTTAAAAGTATTCTTGTGATTAATATTTTACTAGGTAAAACTACAGGTAATATTACCTGTATTATGTAAATAAAGACATTTCAACAAAGAAGCCCCTGAACTAAACCATTATACTTAGCAAACATTTTCGACGTTAACACATTTGTAAATGTAAAGAATATGTAAGGTTTTTTTGTCATATGTACGTAATGTGTTTCTTCAAATACATTTGTCATTAATCTTTTCTAAATATTCGTATTTATTGATTTAATTAGTATATTTTGCGAATATTTTATGTCATAAATTACGCCTATTTTAAACAAACGTCCACCTATCCATCTATTCATACATACAAATATGGACTGCAAAGTCCAAGTTGTTAATGGGTTAGTCTTCAAACTCAAAGCGTCTTAATGCTGTAGATTTGACCCCACTTTGAGAATTTACATGTCGTAGGCACCAGTATAATGAAAAAGTAGTATGTATTGTGTATCTGCAACGATGTAGGCAGAGTGCAAGTACTCTAAAGGTTAATGCCCACCGATACAGCGCACGCACGTAACTTTTCTTGAGATTATTCCTCTAAACTCATCAGAAATGAATGAAAACTGCTTAAAGCTACACTCAAACAACTTACCTACCAACGGCAACAAGGTCTTTTATACTTCTCTACTCTCTACTATTGGCAATTTTTTTTTTTGTCAATTTTATTTTGCAAGATAAGAAGCATCTTATGTTTGGTCATGTACCACTTTTAAATTTTATAAAATAATACATTTTTAAGTGGTACAAGACATTTCTAAAAAATTCGTTTTTTTATTATTCCCCCGTTTAAAGAAGGGAGGGCATATTACTTTGCTGCTGTCTGTCGGTCTGGCTGTCAGTCTGTCCGTCCACCGATAGTTTCTGTTCATTTTCTTCGCAGGGGTTGCACATATTAAAATGAAATTTGGTATACAAATTTATCAATAGAACATCTAGGTCAAGTGTTGTTTTTGGGTACGATCGAGCAATTTTTGACACAGTTATCCTCCTTAGACTTGGAAAAATTCCAATAATTTACAGTTTCCGTTCGTTTTCTTTGCACAGGATGCACATACTGAAATGAAATTTGGTATACAAATTTATCAATAGAATATCTTGGTCAAGTTCTGTTTTGGGTACGATCGAGCAATTTTTGTGAAAGTTTTCCCTTCGGACTTAAAAAGATTTCATATATTTGAAGTTTCCGTTCATTTTCTTTGCAGAGGTTGCACATACTGAAATGAAATTTGGTATACAAATTTATCATAAGAATATCTAGGTCAAGTTTTGTTTTTGGCACATTTTTTTACAGTTATCCCCCTTGGACTTAGAAAAAATTCAATTATCTACAGTTTCCGTTTATTTTCTTTGCAGAGGTTGCACATACTAAAATGAAATTTGGTATATATATTTATCATCAGAGTATCTAGGTCCAGTTTTGTTTTGGGTACGATCATGCAATTTTTGACAAAGTTGTCCCCCTTGGACTTAGAAAAATTTCAATTATTTGCAGTTTCCATTCATTATCTTTGCAGAGGTTGCACATACTGAAATGAAATTTGGTATACAGATTTATCATAAACATTTCTAGATCAAGTTCTGTTTTGGGTACGAACGAGCAATTTTTGACACAGTTATCCCCCTTAGACAGAAAAATTTCAATTATTTGCTTTACGTTCATTATTTCTACAAAGGTTGTTCAAATTAATTACTGATATAACATATATAATCAGGTTGGATGAATATGGTTATATTGATAATAATTTATAATTTAAAAGTACAGTCAAACCCGTCTGAAGGTCTATATGTTTGTGCAACCTATAATTCAAAATTGTTTTAGCTTAGATACATCATTCTTGATAGATTTATGCATCTCAGATAGTACTGGTAGATGGTCCCTATTGATTTTAAGTTCAAAAAGTCAATTCATTTCCATGTATATACTGCCCATAATAAAAGCGTATGCACCCTATAATGTCTGTCCAAGAAGGGAGGGGGGCAAAAGTGTTTCACAAACATCTCTTGTTTTTAAGTTTCTTTCCTTTCTTCTAATCACAGTGTGGTTGTCAATTTAATTTTCATAAATAAGTAAAAATAGAAACAATATCTATCATACATTATCTTCATTCAAAAATAACATAATAATAACAGATACATGTTATCAAATTAAAAACAACATCTGGAAAAGTCGATTGGTCGTCAAAATATCCTACTCAATAATTGACTTATAACAAACATAATAGTTTTTACAAACTATCTCGAAAAAGACTGCCATTATTGATAATTAGTTTATTTATAACAAGTGTTTCTACACAGAGAAATCAAAAATTGGTATTATAATTTCAATTATTTCTGACAAGAAAAAAATCACTCCTGGTTTAAAAAGAAAAAAAACTTTTCATACATCTCAAGGACATATGGTTAGTATCGGTATGAAAACAAACCAATAACTTAAATAACCAGATCACCGCTGTTTGCAAGTAAAAAAAATCTGATTGAGATATGATAATTTAATATAGACAAAATAAGATAATTCATACTCTATTGTAAATCTATAGTTTGTTTCATACACTTGTCCTTGTAAAACTGTACTTCCTGTTATTTAGAATCGTTAAAAAATAGCAAAAACAATTTTAGTGTAGTTGCCAACGGCAGAATGGTAGCACTGGTGTGGTTGGCAATGGTAACTTGGATGCAGCAATGTGGTCGACAAATACCGCATGGCTGTATTGGTTTTGTTACTACAATAATCAAAATGGCTGTACAAGTTTACAAAAACAAAATAACTGCATCAGTGTAGTTGTTAACGACAGCATTATTGCAGCAGTGTGACAATAAAAATCATATCTTGTATGTCTTGCACTTCTTACATTACCGTAAGTAACAAATTTTTTTAAACAAGTGTCATGTTTTATGGCGCCATTATCTTAAAAAAATATTGGGTAACGGTAAAAAGGACCGATTGGAAAAAGAACAGCAAAAAAGCCAATTAAACTTTACCCTTTTTGTTCGAAATATTTCACATACCATATGCATCCCGGGAAACGTTGTTGACAAGGATTGCAGCGGAATAGGAAATTAAACAAAACAAAACAAATATGTTCCCACCTAATTTGGACGCATAGTGAGCCATATCGTTAAAACATGTTTTATAATGTAACAAATGTAGATAATAAATAATAGAACAATAAAATAAATGTAAATACACACAGTCATCACAAAACATAATCACTTATATTTAAAACAAAATAATACAAAGGGGATTAATTTTACTTTACAGATTTGATCTGAGATAACTAAAGGTAATTAGCAATATGCATATATATATATACATCTTTAGAGTCTTTTCAGACTGTAAGTAATAAATAAATAATAGAATGCATAAATAGTCACATGCTGCTTTTTTCGACAGCAACACACTTTGATATATCCGACAACTCTGGATACTTTTGATTTATAAACATGTTTAAAAACTGACAGTAATTTCATTGATTTTAAAAAATCGCGTCAATCCTGTGGTTTTTTTTTTTTGCCTACCTGATGTCGTTCCACAATTTATTTGGATTTTGGTCTATATTTCAAAAGAGTTTATAATGATGTATTAAGCAGAATACAGACGGAATGACAAAATCGTTATTGCTTCAGTTATATGTGGTCATTCAATACCATACTCTTAAAACGTATTTTGCAATATATTTGCCATTATAACGTAAACGTCATTGCTTTTGTTGACGCCATACATACGTCATCGTATATGTAAATTATAAATGCGCTTTCGTTCATGATATTATTACACATGCTATGCTCCCAACGGTCTTCAAGTACAAGTGTAAAACGGTACTGTATTAACCACCAAAACATCTACCGCTCTCTGTATACGAGACTCAATATGAGACATATTTCGTTCATGATATTATTACACATGCTATGCTCCCAACGGTCTTCAAGTACAAGTGTAAAACGGTACTGTATTAACCACCAAAACATCTACCGCTCTCTGTAGACGAGACTCAATATGAGACATATTTGTAAACGACAGTTTGGGACTTTATATTGCACTAAATAAGTTTTAGTAATAATTTATCTTATTTTGAACAAACATTTCGTTATGTTCACTGTGATCAAACTCGTCATAAAAAAACCACTTTTTTCACAAAATCACCTATGTCCCCCTTTCGGTAGCAATCTGTATATGGATTTGATTTTCCTACCAAAGACAAATACCACTATAACTGTACCACTTAATGTGAACATAATACTAAATATCGCTAAATCCTGAAAATAAAAAATCAAAATGCATGATGGTAAACAAGTGTGTTATAACTTATTTATCTTTTGAATAATGTTAAACCAATAATAATATTCATATATTTGTAAATTGCGTGTTCTTTAATAATAATATATTAGCGTAACGGTAAGTTTTTAAATGTAAAACAGAATACTATTATTATTCAAATTTTTGAAACTCTCCTAGAGGCTCACAAAACAGTTTAAATAGATTTAAAGTGAAGAATTCTATAATGATATGTAGCTAAAGACTATTTAACAAACTGTTCCTTTCACCTACACTTATTGATAATTGAACTGCTAAAAGTTATTTACAAAACGCAAGCTAGTGTAACAATTTAAGAACATGAAAATAGTTAGAATTCGAGTAAGGTTCCCAGAACAGGAAAATGTGCAACAGGTGTAGGTGACAGATCCAGCTGAAAGACCGCAGGATAAGGTAACAATAATCAACCAAACCAGATTTTTTTTTTTCGAAAAAAGTTTAAGTGTTCGTAAAAAGACATAAACGTATAAAATGATAATTAAAAAAACTGAAATTACAATTATAAAATTGTCTTATTATCCACAATAATAATGAGATAAATCAATATCTATACTCACATTAGTACATGAAAATGAGAACGGATTCTTTCTAAAAAGAACACTTAAGTTTGACATTTCAATATAGCCATTTGAATTAAAACCCATTAGAGATCTTTTCTGATTATCTTCTCCTTTCCTGTCAGATAAACAATAATCTGGACCATTTATATAACCAACTTTTAGGCCCCTCCTATAACAAATAAATGTAACAAAAATGTAACCAAAAATAAGTATATGTATAAACAATTGAAATAGATAATAAATTCAAGACACATTAATACACGTTAAATGACATCACTGTTGATAAACTGGATGTAGTTCAACTACTTGAAAATTCTTGAAACTTAGTTAAAAACGAGTTTTCATTTTATATGTAGTTCTAAAAGTTGTACTTCACAAAGGAATCTTGTTTCTTCACTCCATCTTCTAGTTAACGTTTACACTTTTCGCAATTTATTTACCAAATTTCAAGATTTGTCATTCTAACAAATGTTGAGTATAAAATGAAAAATGCTACAGTTTAAAATATGATATTAAGGTATAACTTATATTCATTATGTCCATTAGTTCTGTAATGTCCAGCAATCATTGTTTCGTAATCTGTAGATAACTTTTTCCGAGATAAAAAAAACATTGTTCCTTACAAAAATACATGATTTAATACTATTTCAACCCTTTATAGTTTCATTGTTGATGAAGATTGTCTCTTCTGCTCTTTGTCACTGTGACTGCGGTTCTCCTTAATTTAACTAAAAGCACGTCATTCAACTTTTGTATACACTTATAATTCGCCATAATGCCCTTTAGTGCACGTAATGCCAATTGGAAAATCCAACATTCAATCATTCCTACTTCATTGTTTTCAATAAAAGATAAAGTGATTTTTCTCTTGTTACTATTTAAGTACTCGCCTGAGCATCCTACATCTGTGTTCCTGTAATCTTGGACCTGCAGCGTCAACATCTATCACATCTTTTCTACTCCATAACCTCTCAGCCACGGCTGACGCCCTTGGCCTTAACAACAACAATAAAACTTTCATCAATATAAACAAATCACAACTAGTACACCGTTACAAGCTTCTTCCCGTTGCAAACTGGTGTGAAAGCAAACACAAACAAACCGATCAGGGACTAGGAAGAACGGGCAAATTAGGTTGAACACGTGAAATTCCAAAATAGATGGTGAGGCAGTTTCTTCAGAAGGGTAAGCACCTCCTAAGGACCCGATAGGTGTGAAATTTAAAAAATTCAGAAAGAAAAGAGCATGGAACTATGAGACGTCAAAAATATCCAGGATAATTTTGGGCTTGCATTTTTATAATAAGAGTATGAAATACTAGTTACTGCCGTAAATTTAAATAGAATATACAGACAATTTATTTCTATGTTACTTATAAGAACTTACCAAAGTAGTGATATGTAAGTTTCACTGGTGACAAATTCACTCCATAAACAGGCCTCTCCGCCTAATATCATTTTTTCATTCCCCTGTTTAGCAGCTAAAACAAAACAAATTACTATGCAATTGATTATATACAATTACCAATTACTAAAACATACTTAATAAGACTCACGATAATAAACACCAGAGTTGAGGAGAATCTGATTCTATGACCAATGTCTAAAGGTGTGGCTCAACTAAGTTCATACGAGTCTTATTCCGTTTTTGACTGACAATCAAACTTTTATGAATAAAACCTTTTAAAGCAACATTTCAAAAAACTTTAAGATTTCTGCAAGTAAATATATGTTTCAATAGCAATTTGAAACGTCTGGTTTATACTGGTTTGGGTTTTCGCACAAAAGACCAAAACTTCTATTCAAACGAGTTTAGTTTTCTTGTGTTAGATGTTAATTACCTGTTCCGGGATCACATCCGTAATATTTGGGCCAGTGTACACCGTAGGGTATATGGTCAATATACCAACACGAAGAATAAATTGCTTGATGACCACTGTTTATAACACTTTCTAACTCTCGGATTGACCCCATCCATACTTGTATAATAGTGTCTATAGGAATCTACAATAATGAGACAAATATATAGAATAAACAAACATATAAAGAATAAAAAAACGTATAAAAGTTTTTTTATATAAAAAAGTTGTCCTTAAAAATAGGACAGAGCTTATCTTAGCAAAAACAAATATTTACCGAAAAAGATTATAACAGGTGCTTTATAAATGTAGGTGTAAATATGATTTCCTTAAAACATAATTTGTGCTTAAGCTAATTTTATTCACACCAATAAAACATTAAAGTTTGGTAAGAAACCTATAAAAATGGCTAATTATCTGTTTTCTCTATATCAAGTTTGAACCATATCGGAACATAGTAAAGTTTTATTGGTAATTTATCTGATTTTGTTATTTATAACCAACGACAACTATATTGTGCACTATATAGGTACGTATTCATAGGAAAAACATATCTGGACTATGAAAAAATCACTTACAGGTACTTTGTTTCTCCAAACTTCTTCCCACATTACAAATCTTATTCCTTCTGATCGATTTCGTCCCATTAAAATTAAATCATTTGTAAGCCTGAAAGAGTACATATCATGTGAATATTATAAAAAAAATTATAAAATTTGTTTTGTACCGTTTTCAATAGTATAGAAAAAATAATTGTTTTCAATTTTTACAACTCACAAGTTGCAAAGTTATCAAAAATTCCAATTTAATAATGATTACTAGTCGGGGCATATTTCATTAACATTACTTTTTAACGGAGAGCACATCATAACTGTGATAAACTGTTACTAAGATCATATATGGTCAATATATGGTTATTGTATGGTCATGAGGATTACTAAGTGTACAAAGTTACATGTAAGGCAAACAGAAACTGATAGTGCTAGATAAAGAGAATCTATTACGAGTTTGAGGTCGAGATGGGGGAAATTCCGATTGAGTGGTCAGATTTTCATCTCGAAAGAGGCTGCGACGAGTTTGAGATGGAAAAAATGACCACGAGGTCGGAATTTTCCAATCAATACCGGAATCATTACTATTACAATGCAAGATTTTGAATGCGGAAGAATACAAGGCATGTAACAATAATAAATAACGTTTCACTTACAGCAGAATGTGTACCTACGCGACAAAATAAAAGAACTATTTTTCTCGTTATATAATAAGCTTTTAGTAATAAAAACATTATTCACCATAAAAATTTTTGTTGTCGTTTTCATATGATTTTTTTCCACTTAATCATGACCTTTGCTAATTGAAATAAATGTAGTCCCCGTTCAACTGAGATAGGCTACAAACACCTGCGAACGCGGGGTGTGATATGGAAAAAATATCGTACCACCAATTCAATGAGATAAATCTATCACCTATGCGAGAAAGAGCATGACTAGAACAATATATTTGGTCCAGAACAAGGATTGTACAGATAATTAGCGTTTTCTGCTTACTTTGACGTAGTGTAATGAACGGTAATTGTAACATACTTATAACTAATTTAATTTTTTTTCACTAGTGGTATGGTTCTTGTCATTTATCTATGCAGTTCTTTTCACTAATTATATAGTACTTGTAAATCACCGTACGCTTTTCGTCACATATAGTAAGATTTTTTGTAGCTAATGATGTCTCTCTATTTAATTGTATAGTTTTAATATTTTTTTATTTTGTGTCTGCGTAGCAAATTGCAAGATTTGTATAAAACTGAATGTACAGTTTTTGTCATGTGTATAGTTCCCGTAACTAAGTGTATTGTTCTTTTGACTAGTTTTATGGTTCTTGTAGCTTATTGTATAGTTTTTGCAACCTATTACATGGTCAATGTCACCGATTCTGAGGTTCCTTTTAGTTCCATATTGTAAATGGTTTTAATAATGAACCTATGTATTTAAATAAAAAGCACTAAAAAGGACCACTAACCGTATTAGTAAAGAATTTGTATTAGTTAAAACAAGATAACATAAAAAAGTAAAAACAAAACCTTATCCATTATCGGTTCCCATTACCTGTTAGAAAAATAATTCCAACCTTCCTTCATCTCAAAAATTTCTAAATTCTTTTTATACCTGTCTGTGAAGTACTTTAGTGCATTTTTCATCTTATATTTTGATAATTTTGATAATTTTGATACGGATTTGTTACTCAATAGTTTAGCAACAAACTGTTGGACTTCTGGATTTGATTGCCTAAAAATAAAAAAAAAACAATATGGAAACTGAACAAACATATTATTTACAAAAGTATTTTGACTCATCTCTATTAACGGCAAAAGGGCGACACTTTACTTGTTTCACTGGTATTAAAATAGCAAGCATCTGGTTTTAAACATGCTCAAAAAAGGGTTTGGGGAAAAGTGATGTGTATATTTGAATTCATGGACTTGATTATACAGTGTTAATAAATAAAGAATTTTAATAATATCATTGGACGCTGTTTAATAATAAAGTGTTGCGGCATCAAAAGTCAGGTAATTCACGTCAGGTGTTGTTAACGTTTTTTCTTGCAATTTTATTTCTTATCTAGCAGCTTCAATTGCATCGTGTTCCTGTATATTAGTGAAATAGTATATTTATTTTTAACACAATCTATGCCGTGCTTTATGATTATTCTACAACAAAGAGAACCGATTTAACATCATTTGATGAATTCTGAATATAAATAAAATGTAAAACAGATCTACTATCAAATGAAACGGGAAATCCTCAACTGCTATCATCAGCAAATAATAAATGTCTAAATTATCAGTGTGACAGCTTGTACAGGATCTTACAGTTTTACCAAATTTTATGACAATTTATATCAATACGTATTTCCTTGTTGAGAAAATTGAAGAAGGTATAAATAAATTAAAATGTAACTAATAATTTCTCACCAGCAATCCATGGGAACTTCATCACCACCTAAATGTACATATCTGTCTTTGAATACTTGGAAGACTTCGTTGAAATGTTTTTTTAGAAAGGCATATGTTTCATTTTTACTAGGATCCATCGGTCCATAGAACGCCGGAACAGGCTGACCGTTTTTATAACACTGAGTTAAAAGTTTAGGATAACCAAGTCCCCAGGAATAGGAATGACCTATAATGTAAAACAAACATACAGAATTAAATTAAAATTTAAATATATTTTTATATAGTCTTGTATTTGCAGTAACAGTTAGTATTCATGGATGTTGAATGATAGCTAATCAAAAAGGCTGAAAGAAGTTTAAATTAAAAATGGCATGACGTCGACTTAATATTAAATGGCAAATGTAGGGTAGAATCACAAAAACAGAAATCTCTCTGTCGATATAAAATAAAGTAAAAGTAAAAGTAAGTAATAAGTGGCGAATCACAAAACTAGTAATGACAAGAACAAAATCAAAACTAATGTTATTAATGTTGTTTGTATCCAATAATGATAAAGGTATAGCAATTGTATAATTTATTTAACAAAATTAAAAACTAAAAAAACAATGTTATTATTTTTGAATAAAGTAAAAACAATTAAAAACTTACAGCTTAACTTCCAAATAAGATCATATCTCCGACCTTTAACATTGACTCCACCAAGAAGCCACAAAACACTTAATTTAAATGTCTGTATTGAAATGTTTACAAGTAAAGCTCAAATGATACCGAAAGTCCAAAAGTAAAAGTAAAATTCTTGACCATGTTTTAGTTGTGCATCGATATTGAAATTCCTATCATATTACATCTTTTCAAATCAAAAAATTTGTTTTGCTATGTCTCAAACTCGCAAGGTCTTTCGTAGTTTGATATACTTTAAACATTAACTAACTATGTGTTAATAGTATTATAAAATTAGGCAAAACAATTAGTAGTATTAAATCTCTGCCTCACTCTTTATACCTGGTACGTCAAACTCCGGCATAACACGTATGCCTCTGTATTTAGCAAACTCTATTATTTCTTCAATGTCTTCATGTGTGTAAATCTTCGATGGATGATAGGCACCCTACAAATAAACTATACAACATTTGATCCTAGTACAAACGAAAGTTTGTTGTCAATAAATTTGTAACTGTAAACCAATTACTTGGCGACAATCCAGTGCTGGACTTCGCAAAGAAAACAATGGAAAACAAAAAATAAAAAAATTACATTCTTACAATATTGCCAATTTTCAACACGTCACTTTATTACATGTCTACTTATATGATTTTTGGATATTAAAGGGTCTTAATTTTTCATTAAAATGGTTCATAAAATATTGGAAATTTAAAATAAGCGGAATTGTACCAACCAAACGCCAACAAAGCAAAGGTTTTGGTTAATTATAGTAAAATTTGGAATTTAAGCTGTAGTAGATTCAAGGATCTTAAATGAAATGTTGCATACTATTTCTTCCCCCCCCACACACACACATATACATATATATACATATTTACATTTTACCTTTTCACTGAGGTCTGGATAGACTTTACTTTGATATGGGAATGACTGATCATCTACAATGTGCCAATGTAAAACATTCATCTTGTTCTGTGACATACCTTCCTGAAAAAATATCGAATTGCCTTGAAATGACACAAAAAAATCTCGACAGAAGGCGAAAAAAATCACGATTATAATGGAATCAATTTACATAGTGTCAACATAATATGGTTTGGCTTTTAAAACAACGCAACACATAGACCAATAAAATAAACACGGAAACAACTAAACGAAGCAATACAATAACCATAACAACAGAACAGATAGAATTGTACCAAATAAGCGATAAGCTGCTGTAATGCTGATGTGGCTGTAAACAATAATAATGACATAAAAGCCTAATATAATCTTCTGCAACAAGTAACGCAACAAAAGGATAGTTATAAATGTAAACCGCTGCTTACAGCAAGGTCAACTGAAAATGAAAGAAGAAACTAAACTTACCAAAATTTCTAAAATAACGTCTTTGTTTATATAGTGTCTGGCAGTATCCATTAAAATTCCTCTATGTCGAAATCTTGGAAAATCTTGAATTTCTGTCTTCTTTATATAATACTGGATTACAAAATATAAAATGTATTTAGTGACATATAGGTTGCAGTTAAAAACTGCAAAATGCAGAGCAAGCAAGAACACAAAATAGCAAGCTAAAAAATCCACACATTACCTAGATACATTAAATGTCACCTGTTTGAACCCACCTTAAATAAGCTTCGTTAAACGACAGTTTTTGTTTTTACTTTATAACTTTCATTTGCCAAAGGAACTATTTTATTACAAGATCGGATATTTTATGCAATTCCATAATCGATAATTAAAAATTACAAAATGTTACAAATTTATATTGCCTAAATAATAAAACAAAAATACTTAGAAGCATATAAACCAAGCTTATCCTGATCATCAAGCAATACGAAGAAATTATTGTTCCATCTGACAACATGTATCCTCTTATACTGTAAATATAACATAAGAAACACCACAATCGCTGATTTTAGAAAACGTAGATTTATTTTTCGGGTAATGTCCATGACCTACAATTTGATCTATAAAACATATCTGATGTCATCTTTTGGCTCTTTTAACTAATGGGGAATGAATGTAAGTTATATGCCGAATTGTTTCAAATTTCTTTATTGCTTTATATAAGTAAAACTATATATAAAAAATTATATAAATTGAAAAAAAGTAAATATAATATTTAAGTGTAAGCTTTAGTGCTATAAACATGGTTTCTGGATACATGTAGTTCATAGGCTACCAAAATCAAAACTTACCTCATTATTTTTCATAAAGACTATTTGACTGAAGGTTTCCAGACCCCGTAGTGCACCCCATACTTCAGATGCGACTAAATATGCTCCGTTTGTTTCAATAGTAATTGAATCTAAATAATAATAAACAATATCGATGTTTATAAATTTTAAGAACAAAATTCTAAATTAAATGTAGACGAGGCCAAAGGCATCTGAGCTGTTTTACATGGCTTAGGCAAGACTTTCCTAAATATTGATTTCTTCTTAATCATATTTTAGTTTCAAGGTATTCAAAAATGTAAAAACAAAATATTCTTTACAGTTCCTTAAAATTTGCTAAAGTATGTGTAGATACTTATCGGCCAAATTACAAGTTGAAATACTTTTCAAAAACATGTCAATTATATTTTAGATTACAATTGTCAAATAAATCCATATTTAGAACGTGCGATACAGGTCATGTGGACGAATCCATCTTCAGACCGTGCTGTACGTTATATAGACGAATGCAACATTAGAACGTACCATATGTGTGTGTGTGTGTGTGTGTGTGTGTGTGTGTGTGTTTGTACGAATCCAAAAACCAAGACGTACCAGACTTGTGGTATCTGGACTATTTCAACATTAGAACGCACGATACTTGTTGAATATGAGACATAAGAATGGATATTATTTCTGTTTCACACTAAATGTACTTACAGGATTCGTCAGACGTATCTCTTATCTGATCTGGACAAGGGTGTCTTATGGCTACCGATAAATACGGAATTGTTGTAGACGTATCTCCGTTGTCCGTACGGAATGGCGGGCTACTACGTGTGTGTTGTAAATTGTCATAAAAGTCACCAGATGCAGACTCGAATATGATTTTTCTGTATCGTAAAATGGCTTTCTCTAAAATATCACAGGATATATTTCTACTAAAAATTATAAAACTCCTTGGATCCAATCTAAATAATTTGTTTTTGTCTGTGCTGTAGCGCTGTGGTAACGGCCACGGCTCTCCGACTGTTTCTCTCGGTGACCGTTTTACTTTTAAAGATTCAACAACATTTCCGTCGAATTTCATGACAAATTCTCCCTTGTAGTAATCAACCGATACGTTTCCAACTGAAACATTTAAAAATAATTTTAAAATTTACAACCAAAAGCATACTATTGTCGAAAAGCAAACAACTGGAAAAAAATAAATAAATAAACCCACCACAAATACCAATTTAGGAGGAAAAAAGAAACGAGCCAAAAATAAATTATTTTGACTATTTGTATATGTAGATTTTTAACATAAATAAGTTGCTAGAGGTAAAGGCCAAACAGAATCAAAATTAACAATAGAAATAACTACATTCATCGGTTTCTAAAAAGGAGAATTATAAAGACATTACTGAAACGAGTGAATTAAAATGTGTAGCTTTTTTATATATTTAGTAGGATGCTTTTGTTGATTATAATTTTTTAAAACAACTTTTCCACATTAAATAAGCATATTTTGTTATAAAAAGTCAGTCATAATTTCTATTGAAGACTCTGACTTTAAAAACATTCTCTTGCATATCGACACTAATACCAATTAACACTTGCTATTTTGACCTTCAGCCTCGGGCCAATATGACACACCTTGGCCAAATAACTGGTCCAATACGAAAATACCTGATTAATTATATAATAATGTTGTTCCTTTCTAAGAGAACTTTTTGAATTTGTCCAACTACTGTAGGAGTCACTGTGTTTGTGACAGTGAATTTTACAAAATTTTTATAGAAAATCCAATTAACTGAAATTAAGTTTGGTGTCTTTCAATTTACTTGGGTCTAGTCGTAACTGAAAATCGCTATGCGCATTCACGATTGCCATAAAATATTTCTGTAGAGAGTAATCTGTTGCTGCTACAGGTATTTTACATTGTTTATACCGGAAGAGATGTTTTGGTGACGCATTTTGTCGTAAGCGCAAAAGAATCTATAATTTGTTTTTTTTTTTTTTTTTTTCAACATATAAAATCCCAACAACGGCAAAATTTTACTGTGTGCAAAAAACCATGGTAACCGCTACGACTAGATACGACTAGACTGAAGTAAGTGAAAAATACGAAAATTTATTTAAGGTTGTTGGATTTTCTATGACAATTAAGCAAAATTCAGTGTCACATAAATTACCACTGAAACGGTGATACATTTAAAATACCCTATAGCTTTATTGAATTTAGTAGTTCAATTTTTTAGAAAAAAGTGTTTTATGATTTTTTATAACAGAAGATTAAAGCTGTGACAAAATAATATCGTTTAACATTTGAGGATATGTACATAAGTTAGCTTCAAATGTGTCCTGTGTTTGAAGTATTAGAACAGCTGTGGCTGAAAGCAATGCATTTAACTTAGTTAATGATTATTTCGTTCTGCAGGCATGATGGGAGTCATACTTATATAATTTTTATAGCTAATCGCGCGAGCAAAGAATAAACACGATATCAATAAAATTATGATAACTGAACATAGTGTAAGATATTAAAAACACTCTGTTAAACTAACTTTTAACGAACTGTTAGTTTGAGTTGAGCAATGCACTTTCGGCATTTTTTTTCAAAGCTGTAAAAAATATACCAAATTAAGGGGTTGGTGTTTCTAATTTTCAAATATTTTTTTTGTTGTTGTTTATTTATTTATTCTATTTTTTATTTATTTATTTTATTTTATTTTATTTTATTTTATTTTATTTTATTTAATTTTTTATTTATTTATTTATTTTTTTAGCTCTGATACTTTTTTATATACATGTATGTCTGCTGGTTTAATATTTATTTTCATTACAGAATTTGTCATGAGCCTGTTTTGTTGTATGAAACAACTGCGTATGTCTTTCCCTTACATGGAACATCAAACCCCACATACATTATTTTCTCCTTTATAAGCTCTCAAGAACATACCAAACTGCCCTGCTGGGCTCAAACTCTTAACCATGACTCTTTAACATTTTTAACCAATCGGTCACATGTTTAGAGAATGTCAGTAATACCTTTATAATCTAAAAGGTGCTAAAAACATAATCAACTGCGGAACCAAAGACCAAAGATTGGTACTATAATAAACACACCCAAATAGAAACAACGTATATACTATGTGGCACTAAACATACCATAAATGCACGCTATCCACAGAGTAAAACTATCCAACGTCGGCCGAGAATATTTTTTTGTTTGTTTGTTGTAAATTTCTATTTCATGCATGATTAATCATATCGATGACAAAGCAGAGATTACAGATAATACTAACGATGATTTTGTTTACAATTGCCCGCAGGTATTGATATTACGCATGCGTATATGTATAATGTTTAATATGCTAGATTTATTGTTATTATGTCCACGTGGAACTATAGAGTAATCAGTAACTAAAAACATTTGCTTAGCTAAGCCATTGCACAATCAGTTGCAAAGCCATCTTCTATTTGTACATAAGCAGTTGCAGAGCCATTTTATTAGTTCGAAATATTTCTTGAAAAAAATAAATTTGATCTGAAATCCATATAGCTGTAGGTTTGAATCAGTCACAGCTATACATTGAGCGTTGAGCTGGAATTAACAGGAATCAACCAAGCTCACGGCTAGGATTTGTCACAAAGCATTCTTTTTTTTATTAATTTTATCAATGCGTTTAATTACGGAAGCCGTCACGTGCCACCAACAAATATAAACTATGTCGTAATTACGACTTACTATCTCGTAGAGATAGTTATTTCGTAATAACAACATCATTTACTTTCTGTTGGTGGCACTTATCGGCTTCCATATTAATCTAAAATGCTTTAACGATTTTTTTAAAACTCTTGACGTAAAATTTAAGTAAAATTTAATGAATACGGATAAAAAGATACAGATCTTTTTGTTTTTGTTTTTTCTATTTTGCACACAGAACAGTGAAGATTTTTTTTACGAAACACATAGAAACTGTTCTAATTATTCGATCTTCATCCATTCATTCATTCATTCATTCATTCATTCATTCATTCATTCATCTCTACCTGACTCTATATGAGTAAATATAAAAGTACTGTTATACATTATCTCGTACTTATATAGTCTTGTTTTACAAAGTTATAAATTCTTTTTACTTATGACTCCGTAATGAGAAGTAATTGACATATTACTTACTAAAGTTAATTGCATTACGTGAACTTGAAATCAATCAAAATTTAAATTGACATTTTTAAAAAGGTATCTGGCAAGCAAACGTATTTAAGGTTTATATATATATATATATATATATATATATATATATATATATATATATATATATATATATATATATATATATATATATATGCAACAGTCTTACTACTGAAGTAATATTTTTGTTGGTTTTTCGGTGGCGGCTTCGACAACTGTCTAGTGTATGCTTAGTATTTTGTTATATTTTAGTTATATACGATATATAAATTTGAATACAGTTTTAGAACAGATAAAGCCACAGCTGCAAAACTTTTAGGGAGCTGTCAGAGTAAACAAGAGCACATCACGTGAAATGTATGAGACAAAAATTCAAAACACATATACACTGCCCAAGATCTAAAAGTCCCTACTATAAACGGACAGATGGACACGGGATACAAGTGATATCCGTTTGGCGTGGTTCTAGTATAGTGTTACTCTTAAGCTTAACAATCCAAATTATTTGTCGACGTTTGCTTCCGTACATGGCATACGTTATAATTTTTATTTAACGTTTACAATAGTACTTAACCTGCCAAGCTATGGGGCGTCTAGCACTTGCTTCAGTTGTACTTAAGTGTATTGACGACTTTTTATATACTGACCTGCAAGATCAACATCTCCAATATTTGCTATTGTGGTCCGTCAATTTTTTTCAATTTTTTAAAATTTATTTATTTATTCAATCATTTATTTTATTTATTTATTTATATATATATTTATTTATTTATTCATTCATTTATTTTAAGAATATTAACTTGACTACACTCAGCGGAGACGTATTATACGTTATACAAGCTAGTTAAGAAAATTGTCGGAAATAACCTGCCCGATATAAAGAGGATGACTTCCTAAACATATACTTCCGTACTTCCACGGAAAAATAAATTTAAAAAAAACTAAACTTACTTTTATTCTTAAATGAAGCATCTGTCCAACAAGAACCAATGAGAACTGTAAGTGTTGTAAGATGAAGTAAATCCATCTTTCTATTACTTCAACATACTTCTAAAAAAAAATTACTTTCTCTACTTTGATGATATGTCCCATCAAGAGTGCGAGCACCTGTTACGTTCGATATCTGTAACACAAACTTGAAAGTATTGATATATAATATCATTCACTTAATTAACTATATATCATGTGCCCGACAAATCTGTAATAACGTTAAATATGACATCAAAATATTTTATAATATTATAGATAAATTTATAAATTTTAGTGTGCATATGTATTTAATGTTATTTGTTCAATGAAGGCAAAATAAAAGCTAAAACTTGGATATAATCTATCAGGTGATAATTTCAGTCATTTTTTAAATGTAACACTAAAATGTGTCGAAGTATTCCGCGATTTTTTTTACTTTTCGATCTGGCACAAATCAGATACACCTGTTTACCGTTTGTCAACGTAGAAACAGGTAGTAAAAGTAAAATAGGCTTTTTAGCAGGTTGCAATAAAAATATATAGAAATTACCAAAGATGGTATTTAGATTTTATACAAAGGTCTGAGAGAAGTATCAATGAAATCAAATTGGTTCTGAAAACAAGTATATATATATATATATATATATATATATATATATATATATATATATATATATATATATATATATATGGTGAAGATTTGCTATAAGAAAAAAAGTGGTATATGACTTATCGATATTCTGAAAAATGTAAAATTCTGTTCAGATTTTATTCCTTTGTCATGTCGGCTACTTTTGGATTCTTATAAAATAATACTTGAATGGTTGAATATAACCCGCAACGTCTTACTTCTAAAGTGTCACTTAACTAAAGTTTCAGACTGTGTACAGGCGCTTTTTTTCAGATATATTAACCATCGAACCATTCAGCAAATCTCTACAGACCACACAGTTTAAAGTAATATATAAATATACCACAATTTAATAGAAATATGATATATATTTGAAATAGATAAAAATGCAATTTGCTTCTTTTAATTTTGCTTCTTCTCTCTCTCTCTGTGTGTGTGTGTGTGTGTGTGTGTGTGTGTGTGTGTGTGTGTGTGTTTAAATGGGCGGACTTCATAAAGGAAAAATCTACTTATATTGTAATATACAATATTATAATGCAGGTACATGTAAACATTGGACGCGAAAAATTTGTTCCAACATCCCTAATGGAACTGTTCTGTTACCTTGAAAATAACCCATCAACGACAAAAGCCACATTTAATTGTAAACAAAATGACTGAATTTGATAAAAGTACCCGTGACACTATAGCTATCAGGAGATTTGAAACATACAGTTGTTTAATTTATCATTATTTATACGTTATAAGAACAACTGTTGCGGACAATCTGTGCCTATTAGCCGCCGTCGGATACATATATTTAATTTTACAGTGCCTTTAGGGGAACCCTTTACACTTTTGATAGATAAAAGGCGCTTTGTATATATATATATATATATATATATATATATATATATATATATATATATATATATATATATATATATATATATATTGTCCTCAGATAAACGCACACACACATGTTGTTAAAAAGTATTACTTAACTACTCTACCATTCTCAAAATATATATCATTGTTTTTTTTTAATCAAGATTGTATAGCATCCAGCAGTCAGTTTATATAATTAGTGCTTGCTGGAGTTAAATCGTGCGGTTTTACTTCTTAGTCAAGATCCGTTCATTTATATCAAGGCGATGGGTGTAAACCTAAATGTCCAAAGAAAACCACATAGCTACTGCAAGCGAACTGTAAACTGATAAAATTCCGATATCGCATGAGAATCTGTCCCAGGAGAATTCGAACTTAGGTAGACTAAACGCTGTACTCCATAAGTAGCCGCTGTAAACCACTGCTCCGTATTCGAGAGGTCGGGTTCAAACCCCGACCCAGTCTGACTAAGACTTGAAAATAAGTAGTGACTGTTCTTTCGCCAAATACTCAGCATTTAGAAATTAAGGTCATGGGTTCCTTCGGGGGAGACCTTAAAAATCGATGCCGTTTATCATTGAAGGCGTGGCAGGCTAAAGAACCTTCCCTTCATATTGCTCTAAGCGCACTGCAAAGGTCAAAATTTCTGGCACTTCACATATAGCGGGTGATGTCTCGATATAAGTGAAATATTCTTGACTGGTACGTAAAACCCCATTAAATCAAACAGCCTTAGTGCTTGCTGATGATAGACTTCCGCTTATTTATAACAAGTGACTTTATGTAAAAACTTACATTCCGCGAGAACTGACAAAACTAAAGTAATAAATAATGATATATATTTGAAATCTTTTATATGATATTGTTGTTGTTTTTGTTTGTTTTTTCTATAAGTTAAAAGCCGTTACAAATGAAATGTCATGTTATATCACGAGTAAGGTCGTTAAACTTGTATCCTCCGGATAAATCGTCTGTGACCTAATACATCTATACAAGTAGTCAAAGGGAACAATTACAAATTACAAATAGGTTTACCTGAGGACAAATTAGACACCGGGACATGAAAGTATCATCAACAATGATGACCGTCAGGACACTTAAATTTAGAATCATCAGTGGTAATCAGTACCTAGAGATATAGCGGTCATATCAGGGACAATGTTTTATCGGTAATTCATGGACTTCTGGTATAGGAAATATGTAATCTAGTCTTAAGTGTCAGTTGACAATATCATCGGGACTTATTAAAACCGAAATCTAGTAATCCCAAAATGGACATCAAGTTTTCAGAGCACGGTTTGCAAAACATCGTGTTAATGCTTGGTCTTGGATGACAAATCTAATAATTCACATCGAATACATTACGTCAAGCGAGAACAAGACGCGTTTTTAAACCCTTTGCCATTTTATAAAATTGGAGATATGCAATTCATTAATCAAAATTCATGGCAACACTGATTTTGTTATGTTGAAAACGCAAATTAAATTGAAGTTCTAATAAGGACACGTCGTTTAACTTCGATGAAAGTGCCATGTGCTACTTTTGAATTTTTATGAAATAATACATTCAAAAGTAGCACATGACAATTAAAGTAATAATGGGTAGTCTTATTAATGCTTAGCCACCTTATAAAATTATTATTATTATTATTATTATTATTCATTAAAAAGTAACTTCTTAATTATTGTACTTTTTTAGCAGGAGACTTGTTAATATAAGAGTTTAACTCTTGTTCCAGAATCTTAATTTTTTCAAACATTGAAATATATTGTATACTATTATATGGTGAATAAAATATTGTTTATACATTATAAAATATCACTTTTTTTTATCTTATTGGTGGAGTAGAGTAATGAAGTTTCAAGCTCCAGTCAAGATTTTCTCAATTATATTAAGTTCGGGAATGGTGGAGAAATGGGAGTGCACAGAGAAAACCATCGATCTTCGACAGGCGAACTGACAAACTTTCTTAATAAACTAGAAAAGTGTGAATTCAAACGTAGGTCATAAAAAACACTTTGCGCGCTCTTTGTCACTTGCGTACTTATATTCCTTATTCGGTAGAGCGTCGGACTCCGGATCATAGTTCGTGAATTCGAATTCCATCGGGACGATGCATCAAACTCTGCATCATAATTTATTCATTCTGTTCTAATTATTTATATGATTCAATCCTTGTATTGATACAAATACCAATACAGTTAAGGATAAAAAAGTATTCACACACACACACACACACACACACACACACACACACACACACAGAGAGAGAGAGAGAGAGAGAGAGAGAGAGAGAGAGAGAGAGAGAGATTTAATTACAAAACAGATTTATTATTGCCTAACGTTGACATAAACTGCTTGGAAATTTTATACAAATTTTAATTGATATTGAAATAAGCGAAGCATGTAAATATTTTTACAAATGTAGCAAAATTAATTTATTTAAAAATAAAGACGTCTTGTGACGTGTTTATATAATAAATCTTATAAATAGATGTATCCTGGATTAAATATTTTTAAAAAGAGAGATCAGCGAAAACACATGTGCAAATGGTAATATTTTAAATTCAACCCAGAACGCATCATAGAAAAAAAATCAACTGAAACGCACAATTACTGTAACAATTACCCAAGAATGCACCCAATAAGGAAATCACATAGCTGAAACAAATTTACATGGAAACCAATAACACCAGAGAGAGAGAGAGAAAGAGAGAGAGAGAGAGAGAGTTACTTACTTTTAAGCAATTAAGATGATATTGTTAAATCATTCTATACAGTAGCAGTTTCTTTTATCTTCCATTTTAAGATACTAACTATAGAACCTCGTCCGTCACAGGTTTGTGTGATGTGCAGTAGAAGTCGTTCATTTTACCTGTCGTTTTCACGTAACCATAAAATATTTAATTTTACCTGTTTCAACCGCTAACAAATTGAAAGTGACGTTTGTTCCCCGCCGCCGGACATTTGACGGACTCTTATCTGTCAAAATGTCACTTCCCGATGGATTATTGCAATACTGTATATACCCGATGAGTTCCGTGTTAAATGTAAAATAAAAATTCGATAATTTATGATTTTTTAAATTTTTGAACTTTCCCTAAATATTTGTAACACTGAAATGATAGTCGAGTTAAATCGGAATACGTAATACCAATGCAAGTTCTGATATTTTGATAAAATAAATAAATTATAATCAAACACTTCCCACTGTAGGGTTTGTCGATTTTAAATCATTTTATGCACTCTCATTTCTCCCCAAATGGTTTTGAATTCCCAACAAACTTTTGATGAAAAACGAAAAAAGTGTAATACTCGGTAACTCAAAAGAAAGGTCACTTCTTCTGAAAGGCGCTTTGTGTATTCATCATGACTTATATATAAGATTAACATCATTTATCACATCTGAGATGATAATGATTTTTATCGATATTTTAAGGTGTCCGAGGTTACTATTTATATTTTCTATTCGTCTTGTCACATCTGGAACGATATAGTTAAGAAACTTTAAGCACCTATCAAAACTCGACATTTGTTATTTATAACCCTATACCAGACATCATCCATTGATACGCATATTCTCCGTGGTGTAGTAAACATAATATATTGATCAATACCTGGTTATGATCTTTGGAGGTGTGGTTGAATTTTACTGTCAAATCTTTATTAATGACACGGGTTACTGGTATGAGTCAATGAAGGAGGGATAATAATTAATAAAGACGCATGCATCACATTTGATTATCTAGGTAGATTATTGATAATCTTATTTAATTGCTACTGTGCAAGAAATGGGTGAAAAACTCCACTATAAGAAATAAAAAATCCAAAGAAATAAATTTATGGTAATAAATAAATAAATAAATAAATAAATAAATAAATAAATAAATAAATGAATAAATAAATCAACGAATAATGCACTACGAGTTTTAAACTGTTAGAGTTCCTGAGTCAATAATATGAATCTTTTCTTTCTTTAGAATATGTCTGATCAAGAAGAAGAAGAAGCCGATGACCGTATGATGATGATGATGATGATTGATGATGATGTTGATTATTATTATTATTATTATTATTATTATTTCACCATCATTTCAAAATCTTAAATTTTAAATTAAGTACAGCAAAATGAGATCAATTACAATTGTCATGCACGTTTTTAACCAATATGATGATCTCAATCTAGAAAATATATAAGTAAAAAAAAATTGCAACCTTGTTTTTATATTGATCTGAATAACAGACAATACATCAATCTATCGTAACTGAAGTGTTAACTTCACAGTATCTAAACTGTCTGAATTTGCGAGTTTCACCTGTGACGTCACACGGAAACAGGGAGTTACTTCGGTTTAAACGAGTCTATTCACGATAAAAAGGGATTTAACTTACTGTATTCTATACGTTTAATCAAACATGTCATAAAAAGATATTATTTATATTATCTATGTCTGCAATCATAAATTGGAATTTTTTTAATGATATTTTTTAATTAAAATCAATAAAAAAAGATGTGAAATAGTTCTGAATTATTACCATGTGTAGGATTAACACTTAAGTATCATATTTAGATTTTTTTGTTACATCTGTTCTTGGTAGTTCTTGGTATGTTATTGACTTGTCAATAAAAGTAATTTTAATGTTAATTAAATCACACATTTTTCTGCCACTCTAAATCTATATTAGGAACTTTGTTAAAGATTGTAACTAAATTAAAGTACTGAACAACTCAATTGAATCCAAAACACGAAATATCCTGGTTAAATAAACGATCATACAAGATAATCCAAAATCAGGATTAGGAACACAGATTATGGTAAAAAAAATGCGTTCAACAAACTTATGATACTAATGCACCCTGACATTGGCATCCGATTTTTTCCTCCAAAACTGTATTTTCCATTGTGTAAGCCTTTCCCTTTAGTTGTTTCATCATTTGATGGACATTTAGCGTGTATGCAAGATTACTGTAGGTTTCTAAATAATTTCTTTGATCGGAGTCTCTCTCTCTCTCTCTCTCTCTCTCTCTCTCTCTCTCTCTCTCTCTCTCTCTCTCTCTCTGACATAAACATATTAGTGGGGACAAAAAAGATATATAATGATGACAATATAAATATAATTGTAAAATTTGTTAGTTATTTTTCCTGCTATATGAGGACGCATTAAATGTCTTTATATAACCTAATACACTACTCCCTAATATATTTTGTACTAACATTCTCACCAACACCACTAACACCATGATTGTAAATCTGACAAAATATCTGCGACAATAAGTTAAATAGCCCCAGATTACCTTATCTTCTCCAATTTCTCTTCAAAATGTGCAGATATAATTTGTAAGTTATGCTATATACGGTAAACGTGAAATATTAAAACAATATTTTGGATTGCCACGTAAGTTTATAAAGATGACTAACTCGCTTAAATTATATAAGACCACAAAAAACGTGAAACAAATAAATTTTAAATGATTGCTTGACGTTTAAAATTATATAAAGTAATAAATTTTTAAATTACAGTACCTTAGTTTAACAGGTGCTCGGTTTGAGGAGACGAAGGATGAATCCGTTAGCTGTAGATATTACAGAACCGGCTGGTAGTACATATATAAATGCACATTCCGTTTTCTGTACAGTTATAACGGTTACTTGCTACTATCAAGTGTAACCTAATCTGACCAATGGTCATTAGTTTTGATTAAAGATCTGCGGTAAGCCAGATTCCTTCCAACATGGCCAGTGTACGTACATATGAAGTACTTACTATCTCAATATAATAATAAACATATACACTTGAACTAAGAAAGAGGGACATTACAAAACTTCAGAGTAGTGCATTTGAAATAAATACATCATTTCTTCGTCAGATATATTAGTTCTGTGGTGTTTCATGCTGTAAGACTTTTGGTAACATTTGCTAATGCCAGTAATATCAGTTTTAACAATGTGCTGTTTGAATAAAAATTAAAAAAATAGCACAAATCACTTGAGCTGTTTGTGGTTTTATTGAATACTGTAAAAAAAAAAATGTCCTCTACTAGTATTACACTTGATTCTTAAATGGCAAAACAATGTTTTGTTTGTGGTTCATAGTAGAATACAATGTTCTCTTTGTAATATATATTTAAGGGCGAAGTTCTTTTTTCTGTTAGTTAGTTTTTGTGGTATATATTTGAATACAATGGTTTTTTTTTTTCCTGAAATGGAATTTTTAAAGTAGTGTATCGTAAAATAAAGAAAACAACCAAAAACAATTATGTTTCGCTATTTCATTTTACTGTTACTTTTTTCGATAAGCCATGAAATAGTTCCGACTTTGAAGGGCAACTTGTTATTGAAAAAAGAACGTGGACATGAAAATCACTTACCTTGAAAGAAGTAACAAAAAATTTAAAATGATACATGTTATGGTTATTGGTATTCCAAATTTTTTGTTGCCACGTGCCATCCTCAAATAACTAAGTACTGCAACATTTTGTGATATAAGTATTACAAATGACAAATGAGGATGTATATGGACCTGTCATATTATAAAATTTAATCTAAGTGTTTGACAATAGCTAAAGTCATCAAGGTATTCAACATAAAGCGTAAAGCAACACAGAAACGTCAAATAGCATTAATAAGCTTAAGGATAAGTTATTGGCTATAACAATGTAAATGTATTGATTATTTTATTTTTGTCAAAGTAGACAAATAGAAAGTAAGAAAGTTACATCTGTATTATTAAAAAACTGAATAGATATCTTACAGATATTTTATTTTGAGAAATAAACATTTACTTGTGTTTCATTGTTATCCCATAATGGGAAGACTAAAGTGCGCATGCGACGGAAGTAATTATAGAATTGTTCCAATTTGAGTGAAACAAGAAGAAAAGACCCTTAACCCGTTCAACTTAGAAAATAGCAGATGGGTCTAGGAACAAAGCAGAAATCGGAATTATGATAATTTAAAAAAAAAGATCAATCAGATGCAAACTTTGTAGAGCTATATACCGATACTTACTATGCAGTAAGCATTTTCGTTCATTTTCGTTCATGACAAGAACAAATAGTGCAATGCTTCAGACCATTGTGACCTTGAATTGAGATAAAGTCAATCGTCTTCGCAAACTTCGGAGGGTTTTATGCAACAATGCTATGATATATCATATGGAGAAATTTCCTAAAAAAAATATTCATGAAGAAGCGTCATATGATATACATTTGTGACGTCATAACGTAGGCTGACAGAAGTTCATACCTACGCAGGTATGAAAGTAAGGGGTAGAAAAAAAAAAAAAAAAAAAAAAAAAAAACCATTAACCGTCTCTGTGCCACGGGTCGATATACATAAAAATACACCTCCGAAAAAAATTACAAAAACCTTTAAACAGATCATAAAATAAGTTCCAGTTCCTTTTGGGGCCTCAGTTGAAAAAAAACAACAGAATTACTTAATACTCAAAATAAGAGATTTTTTGATGATCTGGGAACCCAGTAATATAAATGTTTTAAAAAAGATCGCTGCAGATCTTTAACTTTCGTGTTTGTGTGTAAGGAAAGGAAAACTCTCGGTAAATTTGCTTCGAGTTTTCCACCTTATTTAAAATTTTTGCTTTTGTGAAAGATTTAATTACTTCAAGTTACTGTGAGTTGAGTTGATTAATGGTGTTTAACGTCCCAGTCAAGAATATTTCACTTATATCGAGACGTCGCCAGCTATAGGCGAAAGTGCAGAAATTTTGCCTGTGCGTTGCGCTGATGGCATTAAACAACAGGGTTCTTTATCGTGCCATGCCTGCCATGACACGGGACCTCGTTTATTTTAAGTTCCCATCCGAAAGAACCGTGACTTTCATTTCGTAATGCCGAGTGCTTGGCGAAAGAACAGTCACTACCCACTTTCAAGTCTTGAATCAGACCCGGCCGGGGCTCGAACCCTCGACCTTCCACTTACGGAGTCAAGTTACTGTGACACTGAATGTGTACCAAGATCAATCATATTTGCACAATTGGCGAGTTTTATGCACCGAAGCTATATATGAAGTTTTAAGTTTCCATGCCTTTTGGTTAATGGCAAAAAGATATTGTTTTAATCGATCTTACTAAGATTCGTTAAAATATGACAGGTCTAAGTCCGGACAAAATTATCATTACAAAATTTCGAATGACCACAACTTCTAGAAGTATCTTCCGACCAAAACAAAAAGATATCGGTAATACCTTATTAATCATTTATGTAAAGGTTCATCAAAATCCACTGACGGTATGAAACAAAACGGACAAAACCACGTGGCAAACGAATGGATGGACAGAAAGAATGCATTAATAAACCCCTTTTGTTAATGAAATAAAATGCTAGCATTAAAGAGTTGAACAATGATATGCTGATACCAGAGACAGGTCTATCATGAAAACAAATGAAAAAGAATGAACTTATTAACTCAATTTTTAATCATAAAGAATGGATTTTCTTAATCCCTTTGCCGATTTTTCGGCGATGAATAAAAAGCTAGCTAGCGTAATAATCAATATAAAATAATATATAAATAGTGCCCTTGGTTGAGGGAAATATGAAGGATTGTCTCCCCGAGGGAACATTATCTCCCGAGCAGAGAGATAAAGTTCCCAAGGGGAGACAATCCTCCATATTTCCATCAACCAAGGGCACTATTTACTTTATTATACCGAACAAAAAGTTATTTCTTTTATCACTTCCGTGAGAAAAAGTACTTGGTTTAATTTTTAACGAGGCAGTTGCCTCGGTTGCCTCATAGGTAGTTACGGTACTGAAATGCGTAAAATTACATCTGATAAAGAACTGTAGAAGTTACTGGTCTTAAGCAGGATAACTCGGTAGTTTCCGTGATGGATAGTCGTAAGTTTCCGTGCCTAGCGGTGAACATTGCAGTATCCCATGGCAAAGTTGACCGCTGCTTCAGACATTGTAAATTGTTTTACACCACGTGATTAGAAATTGACAAATAATAAGAAATTTCCGTGAGGTATAATAAAGTAAAATAGTGCAACGAACCAAACGAAAAACTAGGTAATATCTAACCATTAAACAGCATAGCAAGGACGGTTATTGGCAGTTATTAGTGAACAGCTGCATTTATTGTCTTATAATTGTCACTGGTCTTAAACATGTTTATATAGCAAAGTTGCAGAGTAGATCTTAATGTAAATATAGCATAATAAACTACAGAAATTAATAAACACATAGCAACATAGCGTTATGAACAAGTATGACAAAAAAACAAAGCCTATTGAGTATTTTTGAGCACAGCACAACCAAACGTAACAAATCACTATGAGCACAAATAAATACAGTATACCAAAAAGTCACTTTGAGCAATAAGTAAGATAGCGTAATGGACCGCTATAAACACAAAACAACATGGTGAAGAATGCTTCCTAGAGGACGATAAAACATAGCAAAATGAGGCAAAAGCAAAATAGCGCATTAGATCAATATCAACACAAAGAAACATAGTGAATAAGTCACCATGATCACAAGCGAGTGTCACACTACGCTGTTCAATTTACTGTTTTGTTATATATATAAAATGAGTCATTACGTTGCGTTGCATTGTGTTCATTATGCTTTGTTGTATATTGTTATCACATAAGCTCATTCATTACACTGTGCTGCGCCGTGTTGATTTTTCTGTACTGTTTATTATATTTTGTGTTAATTGTGACTCATTATGCTGTGTTTTATTGAGCTAATTGCGACTCATTATGCTGTGTTGTATTGAGCTAATTATGACATTATTGTAATATATGTACCAACTCTGACTCACACTGTGCATTCATCAATAGTGATTCATTATATTGTGTTGCATTGCATAATGAAAGACTAATTATCTTGTGGTATATTGTGTTAATTGTAACTCAAATCTCAGTGTAATATTGTGCTAATTGTTACACATTGTGCTGTTCTTCATTGCATAATGAAAGACTAATTATCTTGTGTTATATTGTGCTAATTGTTACACATTTTGCTGTGTTGCATTGCATAAATAGGGACTCATTATGTTGTGTTGCATTGCATTAATAGTGACTTATTATGGTGTATTGCATAATTAAATACTCATAATGTTGTGATTTTTGTGCTAATAAGGAATCACTATGCTATATTATAATCTGCTAATTGATTCATTAAGATATACTGTTTTATGTTAATTGTGACTCATTATGTTATGTTATATTGTTAATTGTGACTCATTATGTTATGTTAAATTGTGTTAATTGTGACTCATTCTGTTATGTTATATTGTTAATTGTGACTCATTATGTTATGTTATTTTGTGTTAATTGCGACTCTTTCTGTTATGTTATATTGTTAATTGTGACTCATTATGTTATGTTATATTGTGTTAATTGTGACTCATTCTGTTATGTTATATTGTTAATTGTGACTCGTTATGTTATGTTGTATTGTGTTAATTATGACTCATTCTGTTATGTTATATTGTTAATTGTTACTCATTATGTTATGTTATATTGTGTTAATTGTGACTCATTATGTTATGTTATAATGTTAATTGTAACTCATTATGTTATGTTATATTGTGTTAATTGTAACTCATTATGATATGTTATATTGTGTTAATTGTAACTCATTATGTTATGTTATATTGTGTTAATTGTAACTCATTATGTCATGTTATATTGTTAATTGTGACTCGTTATGTTATGTTATATTGTGTTAATAGTGACTCATTCTGTTATGTTATATTGTTAATTGTGACTTATTATGTTATGTTATATTGTGTTAATTGTGACTCATTCTGTTATGTTATAATGTTAATTGTAACTCATTATGTTATGTTATATTGTGTTAATTGTAACTCATTATGATATGTTATATTGTGTTAATTGTAACTCATTATGTTATGTTATATTGTGTTAATTGTAACTCATTATGTCATGTTATATTGTTAATTGTGACTTGTTATGTTATGTTATATTGTGTTAATAGTGACTCATTCTGTTTTGTTATATTGTTAATTGTGACTTATTATGTTATGTTATATTGTGTTAATTGTGACTCATTCTGTTATGTTATAATGTTAATTGTAACTCATTATGTTATGTTATATTGTGTTAATTGTATCTCATTATGTTATGTTATTTTGTGTTTATTGTAACTCATTATGTTATGTTATATTGTGTTAATTGTGACTCATTCTGTTATGTTATAATGTTAATTGTAACTCATTATGTTATGTTATATTGTGTTAATTGTAACTCATTATGATATGTTATATTGTGTTAATTGTAACTCATTATGTTATGTTATATTGTGTTAATTGTAACTCATTATGTCATGTTATATTGTTAATTGTGACTTGTTATGTTATGTTATATTGTGTTAATAGTGACTCATTCTGTTATGTTATATTGTTAATTGTGACTTATTATGTTATGTTATATTGTGTTAATTGTGACTCATTCTGTTATGTTATAATGTTAATTGTAACTCATTATGTTATGTTATATTGTGTTAATTGTATCTCATTATGTTATGTTATTTTGTGTTTATTGTAACTCATTATGTTATGTTAAATTGTGTTAATTGTGACTCAATATGTTATGTTTTATTGTGTTAATTGTGACTCATTCTGTTATGTTATATTGTTAATTGTGACTCATTATGTTATGTTATAATGTGTTAATTGTGACTCATTATGTTATGTTATATTGTGTAAATTATGACTCATTATGTTATGTTATATGGTGTTAATTGTAACTCATTATGTTATGTTATATGGTGTTAATTGTGCCTCTTTATGCAATGTCGTATTGTATTAATTATGATTTATATTGTTGTTGTAATTGTGTTGTATTGGATTGTGTAAATAAATACTCATTTTGCTTTGTTGTGTTGTGCTAATTGTGACTCATTATGCCGCGTCATATTGTGCTAATTGTGACTCAGACTGCTATGTTGCATTGCATTAAATATTGACTAATTATGTTGTGTTACATTGCATAATTTAAAAAAAAAACTCATAATGTTGTATTTATTGTAATTATTTTGTGTTGAGACTCAATATTCTGTTTTATATTGTGTTAAATGTTACTCATTATGCTGTGTTGCTTTACATTAATAGGGACTCATTATACATGTACTATGTTATAATGTTCTTATTGTGACTCATTATGCTTTGTTGTATTGTGTAAATAATGATTCATATTGTTGTGGAATTGTAAGAAATTATTCTATGTTGCATTGTGTAAATATGGACTCATAAAGTTGTGTTATGTTGGCTAATTGTGACTCATAATACTGTGTTACACTGCATTAATAGTAAATTATTATGTTGTGTGAATCGTTATACATATATTATGTTTTTTTTTTTTGTGTATTGTGCAAAATGTGACTCATATTGCTGTGGTAATTGTAAAGGTTTATATTATTTTGCATTGTGTAAATAGTGACTATGTTTCGTCATGTTGTGTTAATTGCGACTGACTCAAAACTCTGTTTTATTTTATGCTAATTGTAACTCATTATGCTTTGTTGCATTGCATTAATAGGGAGTCATTATGCTATGTCATATTGTGCTAATTGCGACTCATATTGTTGTGGTAATTGTGAGGAATGATGTTGTGTGGCATTGTGTAAATACATGTAGCGACTCATTTTGCTTTGTTATGTTATGCTAAATGTGAATCATTATGCCGCTTCATATTGTGCTAATTGTTACTCATAATGGTTTGTTGTATAGTGTTAATAGTGGCTTATTATGCTGTGCTGCATTGTGTTATGTTGTGCTAATTGTTACTCAATATGCTGTGTTTGCATTGAATTAATAGTGACATATAATGTTGTTATATTGGGGTTATTGTGACTGAATATCCTGTGTTGTATTATGTTAATAGTGACTCATTATGTTGTGCTCTTTGTGAGTCATTATACTGTATTGTGTAAATAAAGGTTCATTATATTGTGTTAAATATGACTCATTATCCAGCGTTGTATTATGTTAATACTTAATAGTGACTCATTTTGTAGTCCTATTTGTGACTCATTATCCCGTGTTGTATTATGTTTACAGTTAATAGTGACTGATTTTTAGCCCTATTTGTGACTCATTAGTGTTGTATTATGTTAACAGTTAATGAACACATTATGTTGTCCTATTTGTGAGTCATTATCCAGTGTTGTATCATGTTAACAGTTAATAGTAACACATTATGTTGTCCTATTTGTGAGTCATTATCCAGTGTTGTATTATGTTAACAGTTAAAAGTAACTCATCATGTTGTCCTATTTGTGACTCATTATCCAGTGTTGTATCATGTTACCAGTTAATAGTGACTCATTTTGTAGTCCTATTTGTGACTCATTATCCAGTGTTGTATTATGTTAACAGTAAATAGTGACTGATTTTGTAGTCCTTTTTGTGACTCATTATCCAGTGTTGTATTATGTTAACAGTTTATAGTGACTCATTTTGTTGTCCTATTTGTGACTCATTATCCAGTGTTTTATGTTAACAGTTAATAGTGACTCATTTTATAGTTCTATTTGTGAGTCATTATCCAGTGTTGTATTATGTAAACAGTTAATAGTAACACATAATGTTGTCCTACTTGTGACTCATTATCCAGTGTTGTATTATGTTAACAGTTATTAGTAACTCATCATGTGGTCCTATTTGTGATTCATAATCCAGTGTTGTATTATGTTAACAGTTAATACTGACTGATTTTTTAGTCCTATTTGTGAGTCATTATCCAGTGTTGTATTATGTTAACAGTTATTAGTACCTCATCATGTGGTCCTATTTGTGACTCATTATCCAGTGTTGTATTATGTTAACAGTTAATAATGACTCATTTTGTTGCCCTATTGGTGAGTCATTATCCAGTGTTGTATTATGTTAACAGTTAATAGTAACACATCATGTTTTCCTATTTGTGACTCATTATCCAGTGTTGTATTATGTTAACAGTTAATAATGACTCATTTTTTAGTCCTATTTGTGAGTCATTATCCAGTGTTGTATTATGTAAACAGTTAATAGTAACACATAATGTTGTCCTACTTGTGACTCATTATCCAGTGTTGTATTATGTTAACAGTTATTAGTAACTCATCATGTGGTCCTATTTGTGACTCATAATCCAGTGTTGTATTATGTTAACAGTTAATAGTGACTGATTTTTTAGTCCTATTTGTGAGTCATTATCCAGTGTTGTATTATGTTAACAGTTAATAGTGACTGATTTTTTAGTCCTATTTGTGAGTCATTATCCAGTGTTGTATTATGTTAACAGTTATTAGTAACTCATCATGTGGTCCTATTTGTGACTCATTATCCAGTGTTGTATTATGTTAACAGTTAATAGTGACTCGTTTTGTTGCCCTATTGGTGAGTCATTATCCAGTGTTGTATTATGTAAACAGTTAATAGTAACACATCATGTTGTCCTATTTGTGACTCATTATCCAGTGTTGTATTATGTTAACAGTTAATAGTGACTCATTTTGTTGCCCTATTGGTGAGTCATTATCCAGTGTTGTATTATGTAAACAGTTAATAGTAACACATCATGTTGTCCTATTTGTGACTCATTATCCAGTGTTGTATTATGTTAACAGTTAATAGTGACTCATTTTGTTGCCCTATTGGTGGGCCATTATCCAGTGTTGTATTATGTAAACAGTTATTAGTAACTCATCATGTGGTCCTATTTGTGACTCATTATCCAGTGTTGTATTATGTTAACAGTTAATAGTGACTCATTTTGTTGCCCTATTGGTGAGTCATTATCCAGTGTTGTATTATGTAAACAGTTAATAGTAACACATCATGTTGTCCTATTTGTGACTCATTATCCAGTGTTGTATTATGTTTACAGTTAATAGTGACTCATTTTGTTGCCCTATTGGTGAGTCATTATCCAGTGTTGTATTATGTAAACAGTTATTAGTAACTAATCATGTGGTCCTAATTGTGACTCATTATCCAGTGTTGTATTATGTTAACAGTTAATAATGACTCATTTTGTTGCCCTATTGGTGAGTCATTATCCAGTGTTGTATTATGTAAACAGTTAATAGTAACACATCATGTTGTCCTATTTGTGACTCATTATCCAGTGTTGTATTATGTTAACAGTTAATAGTGACTCATTTTGTTGCCCTATTGGTGAGTCATTATCCAGTGTTGTATTATGTAAACAGTTATTAGTAACTCATCATGTGGTCCTATTTGTGACTCATTATCCAGTGTTGTATTATGTTAACAGTTAATAGTGACTCATTTTGTTGCCCTATTGGTGAGTCATTATCCAGTGTTGTATTATGTTAACAGTTATTAGTAACTCATCATGTGGTCCTATTTGTGACTCATTATCCAGTGTTGTATTATGTTAACAGTTAATAGTGACTGATTTTTTAGTCCTATTTGTGAGTCATTATCCAGTGTTGTATTATGTTAACAGTTAATAGTGACTGATTTTTTAGTCCTATTTGTGAGTCATTATCCAGTGTTGTATTATGTTAACAGTTATTAGTAACTCATCATGTGGTCCTATTTGTGACTCATTATCCAGTGTTGTATTATGTTAACAGTTAATAGTGACTCATTTTGTTGTCCTATTTGTGAGTCATTATCCAGTGTTGTATTATGTTAACAGTTAATAGTGACTCATTTTGTTGTCCTATTTGTGAGTCATTATCCAGTGTTGTATTATGTTAACAGTTAATAGTGACTGATTTTTTAGACCTATTTGTAAGTCATTATCCAGTGTTGTATTATGTTAACAGTTAATAGTGACTCATTTTGTAGTCCTATTTGTGACTCATTATCCAGTGTTGTATTATGTTAACAGTAAATAGTGACTGATTTTGTAGTCCTTTTTGTGACTCATTATCCAGTGTTGTATTATGTTAACAGTTTATAGTGACTCATTTTGTTGTCCTATTTGTGACTCATTATCCAGTGTTTTATGTTAACAGTTAATAGTGACTCATTTTATAGTTCTATTTGTGAGTCATTATCCAGTGTTGTATTATGTAAACAGTTAATAGTAACACATAATGTTGTCCTACTTGTGACTCATTATCCAGTGTTGTATTATGTTAACAGTTATTAGTAACTCATCATGTGGTCCTATTTGTGATTCATAATCCAGTGTTGTATTATGTTAACAGTTAATACTGACTGATTTTTTAGTCCTATTTGTGAGTCATTATCCAGTGTTGTATTATGTTAACAGTTATTAGTACCTCATCATGTGGTCCTATTTGTGACTCATTATCCAGTGTTGTATTATGTTAACAGTTAATAATGACTCATTTTGTTGCCCTATTGGTGAGTCATTATCCAGTGTTGTATTATGTTAACAGTTAATAGTAACACATCATGTTTTCCTATTTGTGACTCATTATCCAGTGTTGTATTATGTTAACAGTTAATAATGACTCATTTTTTAGTCCTATTTGTGAGTCATTATCCAGTGTTGTATTATGTAAACAGTTAATAGTAACACATAATGTTGTCCTACTTGTGACTCATTATCCAGTGTTGTATTATGTTAACAGTTATTAGTAACTCATCATGTGGTCCTATTTGTGACTCATAATCCAGTGTTGTATTATGTTAACAGTTAATAGTGACTGATTTTTTAGTCCTATTTGTGAGTCATTATCCAGTGTTGTATTATGTTAACAGTTAATAGTGACTGATTTTTTAGTCCTATTTGTGAGTCATTATCCAGTGTTGTATTATGTTAACAGTTATTAGTAACTCATCATGTGGTCCTATTTGTGACTCATTATCCAGTGTTGTATTATGTTAACAGTTAATAGTGACTCGTTTTGTTGCCCTATTGGTGAGTCATTATCCAGTGTTGTATTATGTAAACAGTTAATAGTAACACATCATGTTGTCCTATTTGTGACTCATTATCCAGTGTTGTATTATGTTAACAGTTAATAGTGACTCATTTTGTTGCCCTATTGGTGAGTCATTATCCAGTGTTGTATTATGTAAACAGTTAATAGTAACACATCATGTTGTCCTATTTGTGACTCATTATCCAGTGTTGTATTATGTTAACAGTTAATAGTGACTCATTTTGTTGCCCTATTGGTGGGCCATTATCCAGTGTTGTATTATGTAAACAGTTATTAGTAACTCATCATGTGGTCCTATTTGTGACTCATTATCCAGTGTTGTATTATGTTAACAGTTAATAGTGACTCATTTTGTTGCCCTATTGGTGAGTCATTATCCAGTGTTGTATTATGTAAACAGTTAATAGTAACACATCATGTTGTCCTATTTGTGACTCATTATCCAGTGTTGTATTATGTTTACAGTTAATAGTGACTCATTTTGTTGCCCTATTGGTGAGTCATTATCCAGTGTTGTATTATGTAAACAGTTATTAGTAACTAATCATGTGGTCCTAATTGTGACTCATTATCCAGTGTTGTATTATGTTAACAGTTAATAATGACTCATTTTGTTGCCCTATTGGTGAGTCATTATCCAGTGTTGTATTATGTAAACAGTTAATAGTAACACATCATGTTGTCCTATTTGTGACTCATTATCCAGTGTTGTATTATGTTAACAGTTAATAGTGACTCATTTTGTTGCCCTATTGGTGAGTCATTATCCAGTGTTGTATTATGTAAACAGTTATTAGTAACTCATCATGTGGTCCTATTTGTGACTCATTATCCAGTGTTGTATTATGTTAACAGTTAATAGTGACTCATTTTGTTGCCCTATTGGTGAGTCATTATCCAGTGTTGTATTATGTTAACAGTTATTAGTAACTCATCATGTGGTCCTATTTGTGACTCATTATCCAGTGTTGTATTATGTTAACAGTTAATAGTGACTGATTTTTTAGTCCTATTTGTGAGTCATTATCCAGTGTTGTATTATGTTAACAGTTAATAGTGACTGATTTTTTAGTCCTATTTGTGAGTCATTATCCAGTGTTGTATTATGTTAACAGTTATTAGTAACTCATCATGTGGTCCTATTTGTGACTCATTATCCAGTGTTGTATTATGTTAACAGTTAATAGTGACTCATTTTGTTGTCCTATTTGTGAGTCATTATCCAGTGTTGTATTATGTTAACAGTTAATAGTGACTCATTTTGTTGTCCTATTTGTGAGTCATTATCCAGTGTTGTATTATGTTAACAGTTAATAGTGACTGATTTTTTAGACCTATTTGTAAGTCATTATCCAGTGTTGTATTATGTTAACAGTTAATAGTGACTGATTTTTTAGTCCTATTTGTGAGTCATTATCCAGTGTTGTATTATGTTAACAGTTATTAGTAACTCATCATGTGGTCCTATTTGTGACTCATTATCCGGTGTTGTATTATGTTAACAGTTAATAATGACTCATTTTTTAGTCCTATTTGTGAGTCATTATCCAGTGTTGTATTATGTAAACAGTTAATAGTAACACATAATGTTGTCCTACTTGTGACTCATTATCCAGTGTTGTATTATGTTAACAGTTATTAGTAACTCATCATGTGGTCCTATTTGTGACTCATAATCCAGTGTTGTATTATGTTAACAGTTAATAGTGACTGATTTTTTAGTGCTATTTGTGAGTCATTATCCAGTGTTGTATTATGTTAACAGTTAATAGTGACTGATTTTTTAGTCCTATTTGTGAGTCATTATCCAGTGTTGTATTATGTTAACAGTTAATAGTGACTGATTTTTTAGTCCTATTTGTGAGTCATTATCCAGTGTTGTATTATGTTAACAGTTATTAGTAACTCATCATGTGGTCCTATTTGTGACTCATAATCCAGTGTTGTATTATGTTAATACTTAATAGTGACTCATTTTGTAGTCCTATTTGTGACTCATTATCCCGTGTTGTATTATGTTTACAGTTAATAGTGACTGATTTTTTAGCCCTATTTGTGACTCATTAGTGTTGTATTATGTTAACAGTTAATGAACACATTATGTTGTCCTATTTGTGAGTCATTATCCAGTGTTGTATCATGTTAACAGTTAATAGTAACACATTATGTTGTCCTATTTGTGAGTCATTATCCAGTGTTGTATCATGTTAACAGTTAAAAGTAACTCATCATGTTGTCCTATTTGTGACTCATTATCCAGTGTTGTATCATGTTACCAGTTAATAGTGACTCATTTTGTAGTCCTATTTGTGACTCATTATCCAGTGTTGTATTATGTTAACAGTAAATAGTGACTGATTTTGTAGTCCTTTTTGTGACTCATTATCCAGTGTTGTATTATGTTAACAGTTTATAGTGACTCATTTTGTTGTCCTATTTGTGACTCATTATCCAGTGTTTTATGTTAACAGTTAATAGTGACTCATTTTATAGTTCTATTTGTGAGTCATTATCCAGTGTTGTATTATGTAAACAGTTAATAGTAACACATAATGTTGTCCTACTTGTGACTCATTATCCAGTGTTGTATTATGTTAACAGTTATTAGTAACTCATCATGTGGTCCTATTTGTGACTCATAATCCAGTGTTGTATTATGTTAACAGTTAATAGTGACTGATTTTTTAGTCCTATTTGTGAGTCATTATCCAGTGTTGTATTATGTTAACAGTTATTAGTACCTCATCATGTGGTCCTATTTGTGACTCATTATCCAGTGTTGTATTATGTTAACAGTTAATAATGATTCATTTTGTTGCCCTATTGGTGAGTCATTATCCAGTGTTGTATTATGTTAACAGTTAATAGTAACACATCATGTTTTCCTATTTGTGACTCATTATCCACTGTTGTATTATGTTAACAGTTAATAATGACTCATTTTTTAGTCCTATTTGTGAGTCATTATCCAGTGTTGTATTATGTAAACAGTTAATAGTAACACATAATGTTGTCCTACTTGTGACTCATTATCCAGTGTTGTATTATGTTAACAGTTATTAGTAACTCATCATGTGGTCCTATTTGTGACTCATAATCCAGTGTTGTATTATGTTAACAGTTAATAGTGACTGATTTTTTAGTCCTATTTGTGAGTCATTATCCAGTGTTGTATTATGTTAACAGTTATTAGTACCTCATCATGTGGTCCTATTTGTGACTCATTATCCAGTGTTGTATTATGTTAACAGTTAATAGTGACTCATTTTGTTGCCCTATTGGTGAGTCATTATCCAGTGTTGTATTATGTAAACAGTTAATAGTAACACATCATGTTGTCCTATTTGTGACTCATTATCCAGTGTTGTATTATGTTAACAGTTAATAGTGACTCATTTTGTTGCCCTATTGGTGAGTCATTATCCAGTGTTGTATTATGTAAACAGTTAATAGTAACACATCATGTTGTCCTATTTGTGACTCATTATCCAGTGTTGTATTATGTTAACAGTTAATAGTGACTCATTTTGTTGCCCTATTGGTGAGTCATTATCCAGTGTTGTATTATGTTAACAGTTATTAGTAACTCATCATGTGGTCCTATTTGTGACTCATTATCCAGTGTTGTATTATGTTAACAGTTAATAGTGACTCATTTTGTTGCCCTATTGGTGAGTCATTATCCAGTGTTGTATTATGTAAACAGTTAATAGTAACACATCATGTTGTCCTATTTGTGACTCATTATCCAGTGTTGTATTATGTTAACAGTTAATAGTGACTCATTTTGTTGCCCTATTGGTGAGTCATTATCCAGTGTTGTATTATGTAAACAGTTATTAGTAACTAATCATGTGGTCCTAATTGTGACTCATTATCCAGTGTTGTATTATGTTAACAGTTAATAATGACTCATTTTGTTGCTCTATTGGTGAGTCATTATCCAGTGTTGTATTATGTAAACAGTTAATAGTAACACATCATGTTGTCCTATTTGTGACTCATTATCCAGTGTTGTATTATGTTAACAGTTAATAGTGACTCATTTTGTTGCCCTATTGGTGAGTCATTATCCAGTGTTGTATTATGTTAACAGTTATTAGTAACTCATCATGTGGTCCTATTTGTGACTCATTATCCAGTGTTGTATTATGTTAACAGTTAATAGTGACTGATTTTTTAGTCTTATTTGTGAGTCATTATCCAGTGTTGTATTATGTTAACAGTTAATAGTGACTGATTTTTTAGTCCTATTTGTGAGTCATTATCCAGTGTTGTATTATGTTAACAGTTATTAGTAACTCATCATGTGGTCCTATTTGTGACTCATTATCCAGTGTTGTATTATGTTAACAGTTAATAGTGACTCATTTTGTTGTCCTATTTGTGAGTCATTATCCAGTGTTGTATTATGTTAACAGTTAATAGTGACTCATTTTGTTGTCCTATTTGTGAGTCATTATCCAGTGTTGTATTATGTTAACAGTTAATAGTGACTGATTTTTTAGACCTATTTGTAAGTCATTATCCAGTGTTGTATTATGTTAACAGTTAATAGTGACTGATTTTTTAGTCCTATTTGTGAGTCATTATCCAGTGTTGTATTATGTTAACAGTTATTAGTAACTCATCATGTGGTCCTATTTGTGACTCATTATCCGGTGTTGTATTATGTTAACAGTTAATAATGACTCATTTTTTAGTCCTATTTGTGAGTCATTATCCAGTGTTGTATTATGTAAACAGTTAATAGTAACACATAATGTTGTCCTACTTGTGACTCATTATCCAGTGTTGTATTATGTTAACAGTTATTAGTAACTCATCATGTGGTCCTATTTGTGACTCATAATCCAGTGTTGTATTATGTTAACAGTTAATAGTGACTGATTTTTTAGTGCTATTTGTGAGTCATTATCCAGTGTTGTATTATGTTAACAGTTAATAGTGACTGACTTTTTAGTCCTATTTGTGAGTCATTATCCAGTGTTGTATTATGTTAACAGTTAATAGTGACTGATTTTTTAGTCCTATTTGTGAGTCATTATCCAGTGTTGTATTATGTTAACAGTTATTAGTAACTCATCATGTGGTCCTATTTGTGACTCATAATCCAGTGTTGTATTATGTTAATACTTAATAGTGACTCATTTTGTAGTCCTATTTGTGACTCATTATCCCGTGTTGTATTATGTTTACAGTTAATAGTGACTGATTTTTTAGCCCTATTTGTGACTCATTAGTGTTGTATTATGTTAACAGTTAATGAACACATTATGTTGTCCTATTTGTGAGTCATTATCCAGTGTTGTATCATGTTAACAGTTAATAGTAACACATTATGTTGTCCTATTTGTGAGTCATTATCCAGTGTTGTATTATGTTAACAGTTAAAAGTAACTCATCATGTTGTCCTATTTGTGACTCATTATCCAGTGTTGTATCATGTTACCAGTTAATAGTGACTCATTTTGTAGTCCTATTTGTGACTCATTATCCAGTGTTGTATTATGTTAACAGTTTATAGTGACTCATTTTGTTGTCCTATTTGTGACTCATTATCCAGTGTTTTATGTTAACAGTTAATAGTGACTCATTTTATAGTTCTATTTGTGAGTCATTATCCAGTGTTGTATTATGTAAACAGTTAATAGTAACACATAATGTTGTCCTACTTGTGACTCATTATCCAGTGTTGTATTATGTTAACAGTTATTAGTAACTCATCATGTGGTCCTATTTGTGACTCATTATCCAGTGTTGTATTATGTTAACAGTTAATAGTGACTGATTTTTTAGTCCTATTTGTGAGTCATTATCCAGTGTTGTATTATGTTAACAGTTATTAGTACCTCATCATGTGGTCCTATTTGTGACTCATTATCCAGTGTTGTATTATGTTAACAGTTAATAATGACTCATTTTGTTGCCCTATTGGTGAGTCATTATCCAGTGTTGTATTATGTTAACAGTTAATAGTAACACATCATGTTTTCCTATTTGTGACTCATTATCCACTGTTGTATTATGTTAACAGTTAATAATGACTCATTTTTTAGTCCTATTTGTGAGTCATTATCCAGTGTTGTATTATGTAAACAGTTAATAGTAACACATAATGTTGTCCTACTTGTGACTCATTATCCAGTGTTGTATTATGTTAACAGTTATTAGTAACTCATCATGTGGTCCTATTTGTGACTCATAATCCAGTGTTGTATTATGTTAACAGTTAATAGTGACTGATTTTTTAGTCCTATTTGTGAGTCATTATCCAGTGTTGTATTATGTTAACAGTTATTAGTACCTCATCATGTGGTCCTATTTGTGACTCATTATCCAGTGTTGTATTATGTTAACAATTAATAGTGACTCATTTTGTTGCCCTATTGGTGAGTCATTATCCAGTGTTGTATTATGTAAACAGTTAATAGTAACACATCATGTTGTCCTATTTGTGACTCATTATCCAGTGTTGTATTATGTTAACAGTTAATAGTGACTCATTTTGTTGCCCTATTGGTGAGTCATTATCCAGTGTTGTATTATGTAAACAGTTAATAGTAACACATCATGTTGTCCTATTTGTGACTCATTATCCAGTGTTGTATTATGTTAACAGTTAATAGTGACTCATTTTGTTGCCCTATTGGTGAGTCATTATCCAGTGTTGTATTATGTAAACAGTTATTAGTAACTCATCATGTGGTCCTATTTGTGACTCATTATCCAGTGTTGTATTATGTTAACAGTTAATAGTGACTCATTTTGTTGCCCTATTGGTGAGTCATTATCCAGTGTTGTATTATGTAAACAGTTAATAGTAACACATCATGTTGTCCTATTTGTGACTCATTATCCAGTGTTGTATTATGTTAACAGTTAATAGTGACTCATTTTGTTGCCCTATTGGTGAGTCATTATCCAGTGTTGTATTATGTAAACAGTTATTAGTAACTAATCATGTGGTCCTAATTGTGACTCATTATCCAGTGTTGTATTATGTTAACAGTTAATAATGACTCATTTTGTTGCTCTATTGGTGAGTCATTATCCAGTGTTGTATTATGTAAACAGTTAATAGTAACACATCATGTTGTCCTATTTGTGACTCATTATCCAGTGTTGTATTATGTTAACAGTTAATAGTGACTCATTTTGTTGCCCTATTGGTGAGTCATTATCCAGTGTTGTATTATGTAAACAGTTATTAGTAACTCATCATGTGGTCCTATTTGTGACTCATTATCCAGTGTTGTATTATGTTAACAGTTAATAGTGACTCATTTTGTTGCCCTATTGGTGAGTCATTATCCAGTGTTGTATTATGTTAACAGTTATTAGTAACTCATCATGTGGTCCTATTTGTGACTCATTATCCAGTGTTGGATTATGTTAACAGTTAATAGTGACTGATTTTTTAGTCCTATTTGTGAGTCATTATCCAGTGTTGTATTATGTTAACAGTTATTAGTAACTCATCATGTGGTCCTATTTGTGACTCATAATCCAGTGTTGTATTATGTTAACAGTTAATAGTGACTCATTTTGTTGTCCTATTTGTGAGTCATTATCCAGTGTTGTATTATGTTAACAGTTAATAGTGACTCATTTTGTTGTCCTATTTGTGAGTCATTATCCAGTGTTGTATTATGTTAACAGTTAATAGTGACTGATTTTTTAGACCTATTTGTAAGTCATTATCCAGTGTTGTATTATGTTAACAGTTAATAGTGACTCATTTTGTTGTTCTTTTTGTGACTCATTATCCAGTGTTGTATTATGTTAACAATTAATAGTGACTGATTTTTTAGTCCTATTTGTGTGTAATTATCCAGTGTTTTATGTTTACAGTTAATAGTGACTCATTTTGTTGTCCTATTTGCGAGTCATTATCCAGTGTTGTATTATGTTAACAGTTAATAGTGACTCATTTTGTTGTCCTATTTGTGAGTCATTATCCAGTGTTGTATTATGTTAATAGTTAATAGTGACTCATTTTGTAGTACTATTTGTGACTCATTATCCAGTGTTGTATTATGTTTACAGTTAATAGTGACTCATTTTGTAGTCCTATTTGTGACTCATTATCCAGTGTTGTATTATGTTAACAGTTAATTGTAACACATTATGTTGTCCTATTTGTGAGTCATTATCCAGTGTTGTATTATGTTTACAGTTAATAGTAACACATTATGTTGTCCTATTTGTGAGTCATTATCAAGTGTTGTATTATGTTTACAGTTAATAGTGACTGATTTTTAAGTCCTATTTGTGACTCATTATCCATTGTGTATTATGTTAACAGTTAATTGTAACACATTATGTTGTCCTATTTGTGAGTCATTATCCAGTGTTGTATTATGTTAACAGTTAATAGTAACTCATCATGTTGTCCTATTTGCGAGTCATTATCCAGTGTTGCATTATGTTAATAGTGACTCATGATGTTGTGCTATTTGTAACTCCTTTTCTAGTGTTGTATTATGTTAGGTAAATAGTGACTCATTTTGTTGTCCTATTTGTGACTCATTATCCAGTGTTGTATTATGTTAACAATTAATAGTGACTGATTTTTTAGTCCTATTTGTGTGTAATTATCCAGTGTTTTATGTTAACAGTTAATAGTGAATCATTTTGTTGTCCTATTTGTGAGTCATTATCCAGTGTTGTATTATGTTAACAGTTAATAGTAACACATTATGTTGTCCTATTTGTGAGTAATTATCCAGTGTTGTATTATGTTAACAGTTAATAGTAACTCATCATGTTGTCCTATTTGCGAGTCATTATCCAGTGTTGCATTATGTTAATAGTGACTCATGATGTTGTGCTATTTGTAACTCCTTTTCTAGTGTTGTATTATGTTAGGTAAATAGTGACTCATTTTGTTGTCCTATTTTGTGAGTCACTGTCCAGTGTTGCATTATGTTAACAGCTAAAAGTGACTCACTATGTAGCGATCATTGTGATTCGTTTTGCTGTGTTGTGTTAATAGTGACTCGATATGCTGCTTTATGCTAGTAGTCTTATTTCACTTTACTGTTGACACTTGTAAGAACACTTGGTGTTTGTACATTATTAATTTTCAGATTGTAAAAAGAAAACTGACTCTTTTATCCATTACAATCCCAGATAAAATTGGGAAATAAGTGTTGATATATCAGTCACATAATGAAGAAGCACAAAAAAACAACTCTATGTATTATTCAAATGTGACTTTATTTACAAAATGAATAACAATAAAACATACAGTGTCTTACAATAAACATATATCAATAACCATGGCAACCAGTAATCAATCTAATGAAACAAATTGCATAATATTAAAGAGTTGACCAATGATATGCTGACATCAGACGAAAGATCTATCATAAAAAAAATAAATAAAACAGAATGAACTTATTAACTCTTTCTTAATCATGAAGAATTGAATGGGCATTATTTTTCTTTTGATAGTTTTTTGATAAATTTCCAATTTCTTAAAACTAAAGTTCAGTTTAATATAAGAGGTGGGCAATGTTAACTCTTTCTTAATCATGAAGAATTGAATGGGCATTATTTTTCTTTTGATAGTTTTTTGATAAATTTCCAATTTCTTAAAACTAAAGTTCAGTTTAATATAAGAGGTGGGCAATGTCTAACAATAACAAATATAAAATTAGAGTGGTGGGGAGATCAAACAATAAGAATGTTCAAATCAAAATCAATCAAAATACTGAAGGTACTGAAAGCAAATAACTCATGAATATACATGTATATGTATATAATGTATGATTTTTATCCATGAAAGTAATCATCTTGTTATGATTATAACTAGTTTTTCTTGTATTTCACTGCTGTTTTTCATTGGTTACTCTTTACAAATGATTCTAGCTTGGCAGAAACTACATTGCACTAGTGTATCTTAAACTGATGTTTCTAGACGTATGTAGATAGGTTCTATCAAGTTCAATTTTATCGATGTAAATCAATTTACTTCCAACATATAAATTTATACGGTAATGCATTGCCATGAAGACACAAAAGATGCCCATTAAACATGGATACAGCTTCAATTGCAATCTTTTAAGTATATTGGTTTGGCTTGTAATTTAATGTTTTGTTAATTAAAATTTATACTGGTTTAGCTGCATTTTGATGTTTTGTTAAACAATTTAGAATCATACAAGTTCTCTCATTCATAGCACTAATAATACCATTCATACTAAACATACTAAAATTCTGGTTTGAATATATGAATTTCTATTTACATGACTATATACAGCCTAAAAAAGTTTTTTTTTTTATTCTGGAAGAAATTAGTTGCAATAACATTAAAAATTAAAACACTTATACAAGTAATCAAATTTATGAAATGACAAAAAACATTTTACTTGATCTAAACATGTGACATTTATGTTTCTACACCTGTTTCAGTAGTAAAAAATAAAGTTTAAACAGAAACCATCTGATTGGATCCCACAACTACAAATACAAATCTAAAGACTGATGGACTGTCCTACCATGCAACATGGACGAGTCTAACAACTTGCACTTTACATAGAAGTGAAATCAAATCTAAGGGCAGTATCATACATGTATTAATTTCTTACACATCCCCCTTTGCTAGAAACGGAAGATAAACTTATCTTTATATAAAATATATATTGTTATTTAATATCTATCATTTATTTATATGGTAAACTTATATAAACATATTACATGCTTTTGATCCATTGATTATAATTGTTTTTTTAAAGACATACATGCCCTGTGTGAGAAATCTCCAGGATTTGCTTGTTTTTACTTAAAAGTAAAATCGAAAGTTTAAGTTTATGATAAAAAGCAAAAAGATTATTGGTTTTAGATTGGATTGACTAATTCTGAGAAAAAAAATTGGTAATGTTGTACTGTGATAGGTCTGTTTTGCTGAGAATCAACATAAATAGTATGGAAGATGTAAATTTTGCTGAGAATCAACATAATTAGTTTGGAAGATGTAAATTTAACTGTTTTTTTAATCCTAGTTGCTTTCTTTTAAAAGATAACTGTCAAATTCTCACAGAGAATTAAGTAAATTAAAAAATTACAATGAATATAACTTAAAGATAAACCAACCAACATCTTACTTGTAAATTTAACTTTAACATTACCTACAATTTATATAATTTACACTGTCACTCAAAATGACATGACATGAACCAACATGAACCAATCTTGTGGATTAACTAAATTTTGATAGGAAAACAAACACGTTGCCACAATAAAACAATACAGGTGGGCTAGATCAAATATATATTTGACTTTGTTGTTTTAATGTACAACACCAAAGAAGTTTGTGTGTATCAAAGGGGAACAATTCATCAATAAACCATCAATGCAAAAATGTAGTAGGTTTTTTGTTTGTTTTTTTTTTAAAACCATCAATGCAAAAATGTCGTACGTTTTTTTTTTTTTTTTTTTTTTTAAAAAGTGAAATGATTTATTTTTACACAGTGTATTTTGTAACTACCATAAAGGGTCTACAGGGCTATTAATTCATCAGTGGGTTACTGCCCTTTTGTGCCTATAGATGATAGGACACTGGGACATAATCATCAGTGGGCTATATTGTTCCTATAGAGGACAGGAAATATTCATCAGTGGGTTACTGCCCTTTTGTGCCTATAGATGATAGGACACTGGGACATAATCATCAGTGGGCTATATTGTTCCTATAGAGGACAGGAAATATTCATCAGTGGGTTACTGCCCTTTTGTGCCTATAGATGATAGGACACTGGGACATAATAATCAGTGGGTTACTGCCCTTTTGTGCCTATAGATGATAGGACACTGGGACATTATCATCAGTGGGTTATATTGTTCCTATAGATGACAGGAAATATTCATCAGTGGGTTACTGCCCTTTTGTGCCTATAGATGATAGGACACTGGGACATAATCATCAGTGGGCTATATTGTTCCTATAGATGATAGGACACTGGGACATAATCATCAGTGAGCTATATTGTTCCTATAGATGATAGGACAATGGGACATAATCATCAGTGGGTTATTACCTTAAGGTGTGACAATAATTAGGTGGGTTACTGCCCATTCTACCAATATGGCATGATAAACATCTCTAGATTCTTACTTTTATCTGTCAAATCTATATATAACAATAGCTTTTACGGTGGGTGATGATTTCAGCTGTATTTAAGGTTTCTGTAGAAGTATAAAAAAGCATTTAGAATATGTTAGCCTTACCATTCATAAAAGGAACTTTCATGCTAAATCTTAATTCTGTCTTCCTTTTTACTTTCATTCACTCAAACTGTCATGGATTATTAACAGTACAAGTATATACATTAACTCAATTTTTCCAAAATCATGCTTCTGTAGTACACTTGGTTCACCAGTTCAACAATTCACACACTTACAATTAGTTCATCATGTCATACATAACAAATGTTTTTGCAAAAATAATATCTATTGATTATGGAAAAAGGTGACTTTTCATGTTGAAATTTGGGTTTATTTTAAGTCATTGTAACAGGAAAACATTCAATTACCCCATCACATAAACCAATGGAAATCTGAATTCACTAGTGAACCCTGATAGATCTAGACACCTAGTGTTAATATTTATACATAGTATCTAGAGTCTAATTTACAATTCATATGACCTCAAAGTCAAATATATTAGTACATTTGTAAAATGTAATTTTATAAAAGAAAAATTAAATATTAACAAATAATGTAATTCTAACAAGAGGCCCATGGGCCTTAACGCTCACCTGAGGACATGGCCAACCAGAGGATATATCCAAAATCATTTGCAAAAATACATAAAATATTCTAATATACATTCCTACAAAAAAGTTAATAGTTTTCAAGATAATTAACAATTTGAGTCTTTTTATGCATCTATGACCTTGACCTTTAAACGTAAGACCTTGAATCTTATATCAGAATAATCACCATATCAATTCCTACAATATTCTAATATACATGCCATACAAAAAGTTAATAGTTTCCAAGATAATAAACAATTTCAGTCTTTTATGCACCTATGACCTTGACCTTTGAATGTATGACCTTGAGCCACATATCAAAATGATTGTCATATCAATACCTACAAAATTCTAGTATATATACCTTTGCAAAAAGTTAATAGTTTTCAAGATAATTAACAATTTGGGTCTTTTTATGCATCTATGACCTTGACATTCAAATGTAAAACCTTGAATCTTATATCAGAATGATCACAATATCAATTCCTACAATAATCTATTATACATGCCAATACAAAAAGTTAATAGTTTCCAAGATAATTAACAATTTCAGTCTTTTTATGCACCTATGACCTTGACCTTTGAATGTATGACCTTGAGCCATATATCAAAATGTTTGTCATGTCAATACCTACAATATTCTATAATACATGCCTATACAAAAAGTTTATAGATTTCAAGCTAACGCACAATTTTAGTCTTTTTTAGCAAAAAAATAACATTTCAGGGGCAACAACTCCTACATGCATTATCATACAGTTACGAAACTTTGTACCTTTTTACATTTTGTCCTGCTAAACATTTTAACAATGTTTTAATATTATATATCTCTTATAATTTGGAAGAAAAAAGCCTAAAACTGCATAAATTACAAACTAGGTCATGACCTTGAACTTTGACCTTGACCCCATTTTGAAGGATATTTCAAGAAAAAGTCAAAACTGAAAACCCCATGTCAATATCTATTCATATAGTCAAGTTATAATAATTTGAAGCCATTTTACGAAATTTTCAAAATTAAACACAAAAACGCGTAACCTAATTTTTTACCAAATTTCACGAAATGAACAATTTATAAGCTTAAGACCCTAGAGAAGCCAAATATCACATCAGATTTTTTCTCCCATCATTGCTTTCGGAGAAGAAGATTTTTTAAGTTTTTTGGAACCATGGGTCACCTTGACCTAGTTTTGGGAGCCATGACAACGTCACGAACAAATCTGAATTGCACTGGCCCATATATGCATCTGACCAAGTTTCATTGAAATCTACCTCATAGTTTTAGAAAAGAAGTTGAAAATGTAAAAGTTTACGCCGCGGACGACGCCGACGACGACGACGACAACGCCGCCGACGACGACGACGACAGACAAATTTTGATCAGAAAAGCTCACTTGAGCCTTCGGCTCAGGTGAGCTAAAAACTGAAGCTAGTTATATAATTATAAATAAGATTAATAAATAATAAATTGTGTTAAAAAATAAATTAGAAAACTCTATCTGACAGTTATAAAATGTCTATCTATCCTAATTTCTTAAAAACAAATACAAACATTCCTCCCCTTTGCACAAGCAACACCTGTTAGGATAGTTAGCAAATGGTATTTGTCATTATTAGACCAACAACTATACGCTGAATTCTTCAAAATTTATATAATTTTTACATGTCACATATGCAATGTTTAATCAAAGCTAGATATATAAAACAAAACTAATTCTTAATTAACTCCATCATGTAACAACAGAAATAATTAGTAATATTGTGTTTATCTTTATACAAGTAAAATACCAGGTAAGAAAATTCAGTATATCAAACATCTATATAGATGTGCAGGGCTTGACATTAACTTTTATACCAACTTGCCCAGTCGGGCAAGTGCAGCTGAAAATTCACTTGCCCACCTAAATTTTTTACTTGCCCTACAATTATTTTGCTTTTTTGTTTTCTTTCATTTCAGGTCTTAAATAGCTAAGAAAAGACTGAGTTAATCCTTTTTTAATCATTTACAAAAACCGAATCAATCTTGTTTTATTAAACTGTTAATAAAATCTTCATGATTGATGTTAACTTATTGTTTTGACTTTACTCACTGTAGTTTAATTCAGAGTGTGATAAAAAAAAAAAGCTTATGGATAGTTATACTATCTTTAGTTTTATAAAGAGATGTTCCTCTTCAGATTTCTTAAAAAATGACAACATTGACTTTTGTTTTAATGGGGTTCGCCAGCATACCACGTGATACCCCAAAACGTTTGTGCGTAACTATTATTTCCAATGGAGATGGAATTGTATAAGTCGACGTTTTCCTGTAAAATCTATGTTATTCCGGGAAATTGTGACGTAATCGTTTTCAAAAACGTTTCGCACAAACGTTAAGGGTATTAATCACGTGGTATGCTGGCGAACCCCAATTTAAATTCTAAGAGTCATAGAAAATATACAGAAGTATGGTTTGCACTTTAACATCGAAAATTGGGAAAAAAATCTTCAGAATTTTATGTCAAAACAACAATTTTAATCATCTATGGCTAAAATTTTCACTTGCCCCGTCGGACAAGTTTAATCTGAAGTTTACTTGCCAGACCGTCAGTTTTACTTGCCCCGGGCAAGCGGACAACCGTTAATGTCGAGCCCTGATGTGCTGAGATACATAATCTAAAAATAAATAATCATAATCAAAATGTTAATTCATTTCTTATATTAAATAGTCCAACAAGAATTGAGAAATTATAAGCATAAGCTAAGAGAAGTTTAAAAAAAAAAAAAAAAAAATTAAAGTGACAAAATATCAGTCGTCTCCAGAAGAATCATCAGAATACTGATCCAAAAACACACTAAATGATTCATGTTCTGTTTATAATAAATACCAAGGTTAAATTATGGATCACTTGATTATATTTTCTACATGTTCATTCAAAAGGAAAGATTAAGTAGAGTTGAGTACTTGTGTTTTATGCCCAAGTCAAGTTTCTTTCACTTATTTCAAGGTGTTTTGTTCTGGAATAATGGATGTAACTCTAGTACAAATTGAAAACCACTGACCACCAGCAAGTGAATGAGGATTTAAAATCCTGCCAAGATTACCATGTAACTATGGTTACTTTTATGCAATGTTACTGGTACAGATAAAATTCATCCAGTATATTTAACAGTATGTTTTTCAGCTAATTCTAACTAAAAACAAAATTAATTTTAACAAACCAAACAAAATTTTTCTCTGTATGATTCTACACCTTTAAATGACCATATCCTTAATAGATACCACAGATAAGATTACAAATTTAGCTCTCGCAGATCCTGGTTTTAAAAAAGATTGTGAGTTTGCATGCAAAAAGATGGTGGCTTTTGTAAGGTACTCAGATTTACTCCACTATTCCAGAGCTGACTACTTTAATATAAGTGAAAGAATTTAGCCTAAAGCATAAAACTTCAACCCCACCCCATGACAGACTGTTTTCATAGATCTGTTTTAATCAATCACATCTTTATTAAACCTATATACATAATCCTGAGAAACAACTTTAAACCATCACCTCTAAGTAACTGTAAAAAGTTATTTATCTATTTCATCCTTCTACATTGTTCATACAGAGTTAATAGCTCAAGTAGATCAATATGACATTAGACAAGCTACTTAATCAAAAGACAGAAGAGACAGATTTAGGGATGAAATGTTAATTATTGTAGTAACATTGTGATATTTGAAAAGATATTAATGTTGAAGTGTAATTTTTATAAAATTTAAGATGATATCAGTTAATTTTATTAATTCCACATCAATAAAATCCTATCAAATCTTGTGAGAAAGATGTTTAACATTTAGCAAAAAATACATAAACAAAATCTTTAAATCTTTATCTTCCAATAAACATTTGAGTTTAAAAATAGAAGTGTGTAACCAAAAAACCCTGAAGTCGCTTAAGTTCAAAAATAGCTTCCATCACCCAAAATATTGAAATCTATCCCAAGCATTCTCTGAGAAGTCAATTTCCCTGAATTAACCCTTCTTAATAGTATAACTTATAATATACAAAATAATTCTTTTAAGATCATTAATAACAAATGTTGAGCAAAGGAACAAACCTGAAGTAAAAACTAGAAAACAATAACTGTCAAAAAAAAAAAAAAAGTACCAAATTATAAATAGACTAATTAACCCTTAAAGTAATGACTTAGGCAAATTAAAAAAGTGATGATACAGTACAGAATGGGATGGTATATTAACCCTGTCATACCTAAAATAATCTAATGGATAAGACCATTTCCTGTTTTAGACCATACCAACAATTTAATACCAATAAAAATTCACTGCCTTTAACAATACTGTACATGGTATATCATACATGAAAATATAATGCAAATTTTGTGGAAGTTTTTAATTTAAAAAAAATATGATGCAAATTATGTAATTTAAAAAAACAATAACACCCGATTAATGAATAGACAATTAACTTATTTCAAAAGATTTCAAGTTTGGATAGACATATTATAAATACTGAATTGCACGACAATAAATCACATCTGAAACAAAAGGTGTTCTACAGATTACAATATCTATACAGTATATATACAAAATACATCTGTTTCATCAACCACGGCACCAGATTGAAAATTTATGAATGTAAATGTTAAAGGTTGTCCACTGAATCAATGATCAATTTTCAAAATTAATGGAATTTAAATGTCACTCGTGATAAAAATTTCAGATAAGAAAATGAACAAATAACAATTCTATATTTCAGATATATCAATCCTCCTACACTAGATACAGGTGAGCAAAAAAGGATCATGGTAGTTTGTTTTGTTTACCTTGCTTTATTTACCAATGTACCAGTATCTGGCCCAGATGTAAATATATTATCTTGGAATGACTGGGGTGCTCTTCGGCTGAATGGTCTGAAAGTGGACACTTGCAGACCCTTTGGTTAGCATCTAATTCAGTATTGTCACAAGACGAGACCTGCTGAGTCTATTTAGTTTACTTACTTCATTTACAGTAAAATAGATATAATAATTACTTTAAAAATATTTCTAAATTAAATTTTCATTCCTTTGAAATGGTAATGAAACAGGTAAATATAATCTGTTATATTATTATACAATGCACACCTTTTATCTCTGAAATGACTTGTATAATAATAGAATTACAAGTTTTTATTTCATACTTTCTTTCATTTTTAAATTACAAAACATAAAATAAATCAACGTTTTCATAGAAAACAATTGAAAATTAACATGCATTGGATTATCTGAATAGTATGTCATATTTCAAAATTATAGTAGCCAACAGAAAAACTACAATTTCAATTAGTTGGGGTTTAAAAACTACAATTACTGTTGCTTTAGGATTTGATATTATGTTCTTTATGTGGAAACCCTGATGCTGAAAGCGAACCAATGGATTTCCAACATTTTAAAATTTCATGCTTATTCACCCAAAATACATATATACAATTTAACATGTGCATATTTTCATTCCTGTCATATGATGTATCACATGATTAGGCTCTATTTAAATGAATTTATAATCTAATTATTCTGATACAAAAATATATTCAATCTTAACCTGAAGCATTTCAGTCTTTATGAAAGAAAAAAATCAATATTACAATGAAATTTAAAATTTAAGCCGAAACTGATAAAGCCGTATAATGATCTTTGAAAAATTTTCAAAATAATAATATTAAAAAAACTGAAACAGAATTAGTGTTAGGGGCATGTGATATCACTTTACAATATAATACTGAAATAAAAAAATAGTGTTTTTATCCAGATAATTAAAGGTTATATGATAGTGACAATTACTTAGCAATGAAAAACCAACAAATATTCCATATTTGTGCAAAACCAAATACTGAAATTGTAGCTAAATCAGTGAAGTAAGGCATTAAGCATCTTCTAGAAACTAAATTTGAGATCATTTTAATATCTGTAATATGTAAGCTTTTTTTTTTGGTTTTTTTTTTTATTTGGTCTAGAAGATACCAAAATAAAATTTTTACAGGATATAAAAAAGTTAAAAAAGATATGGGGGTTATCGAATAAAGAAGCAATCATGAAAGGAATGTAACAGACAAATGAAATGTTCTTGTAATAGCTACCTGTTACCATCAACCCTTAAACAGAGATTTGAAACAATTATAATTCCTGTAATTCAAGTAACTAGTAAATGCCATGGCATTAAACCTAATATGTGGGGATACCATTTTGGAACTTACATGGTTTGTTTTAATGAAGTTCATTCTGTATGATCAAGAGACCATCTGGAAGCTTTTAACCACTCATATTAGAACAAATACTGTAAATAAGGGAAGCAACTCTTTCTGCAGAGTTGAGCAAAGGGAGGTATACATGTTTTAATACTAGTTTTTACACACATCTATCACTTATATACATATATACATAATAACATTTTAAATATATATATTTAAATTTACTGCAAGTAACATATTTGCAGCATTGCATTTGATATGGAAATATAGACTCACTGTGAATCTATTATCAACAATAACAACAAAAATCTGCAATTCAGTGTCTTAAAATACCTCATAAATATGATTAATTTTGTTCTTGATCACATGTCTCAAAATGGTGGTTTAAAAATATAACATTGTAATCAAAACTGAAAAAAGCCATTTTACCTGCTTATATGTTTTACAAAGCAAAAATCTTTTAATAGAAAGGTCACAATGTGCACTGAAAAATGCATTTGCAGTAACTCAAGTGTTCTTCTCATTGAGATATGGCATATTTAAAAAAAATTTGCAACCTTAATTCCAGTACCTTGGTTCTTTTGAAGTATGTGTATATATAATTGTAAAACACAGATACTAATAACTAGTATAGAGCCTGGCTGTATTTCAATCCTGATTATTATTTTTCTGTTCTTACTGACAGGTGCCCTTTATAATGTATCATATACAATTACTGTGATTTCTAGTGCCTTTTATAAATAACTACTTAATATCACACTAACTAGCTAGGGTTAGTTTTAATATGACCTTGACATTGGAGTTAAAAATGAACCTTGACACTGCAGTCAAAAATGAAACTTGACATTGCAGTCAAAAATGAACCTTGACCTTAGCATAAATAATGCATATGACAAAAACTGTACAAATAACATCAAGTATATCCTAAATTTTCTTTTCAAAACCAACAATCATAAAATTCAATGTTGAAACTGTATTTTATCATATTTTTGGAATACAGTGTACTGTAACACAAACATATGAATGTATCAGGCATCAGCACAAATTCTGGAAGTGGAAAAATCTCTTCTTTATGAATGTCAATTTTTCTAAACATTTTGTGAAACAAATACCTGTACACACAGATTAAATACACATAATCCATGTTTAAGCTTCTATTGCTTTGCGCAAAACAGGTAATTCCTCACAAGAATTATCCATCTTTTATACCTTTAGCTATACACCACAAACAAGCTGTTCCTAAATCACTGGTGAACCTCTAATTTTCAATTCTACCACAAAAACCTTTCTCTGTAATTTTCATTAATATTTTATCAATCCAAAATGTTTTTGAAACATTACAGAATAAATAATATCCATTTCACTTTTCTTTTACTTCAATTTTTTCAAACAGACCATTTACCACATGGATTTCAAAAACATTTTCATTAGTGGCTATTTTATTATAGCTACCTTTTTTTAACCTTCACTTGCATATATATACATATATTAGATAATAAATTTCTTTTCCATTTCATGTTGATTATAATCCAGAGAATTTGACTATCCAATGTCTGATATTTAACTAATCTAATACTTTGACTACCTCAAATAAATTCTTGGTAATTCTCTTTAAAACTAAAAACAATTTAATCAAATGCATAAACTATAATTATTATTGTCGATCTGATGAAGATTTAATTCGTTTTTCAAAAGTTCCTTTAAATTCCATAACTTGCATCCATAGAGATGTATAACAAATAAAGTATACTAGTAACACAGTTAAAAATACAATAAATATTGTCTTATTACGACAAAATCGCACTTGTACCACTCTAGCTCCTCCTCCTGACATTTTAATGCTAATCGCTACAGCAACCAATATGGCACATATAAGGACTAAAGTAATAACACCACTTCCTGTTATCAGTAGCTAAAAAACAAGAAAAATAAATGAATTCTATGGAATACTGGAATACAAATACACAAATGCAAGAGAAGGCTTGATAACATGTATGTAAATTAAGACATGATATTTAAACTGTATGCTGCTGATACATGGGTATAAATTCGTGTGCTTTTTATCATCATTATCTTGAAAGTTTTACAAAAAGCTACATATTGCTATTTTGTTTCCAAATTGGCAATAAAAACTAGCACTTCGTAATTTTCGGTGTATATTTTTAACTTTGATTAACAGTACATGTACTAACAAAAACAAGTTTTTTTACTGAACAAATTTTTAACAAATACTGTATACAATGAATTGACTAGAATGGTTGGCAAATTAATAATGTAATCAAATCTGCACATTTATATTACACATAATACCACTGCAGTAGCTCAGTTGGTAGAGTGCTCATTCTGTAAGTGGGAGGCCATGGGTTTAACCCCAACCAGGTTTGACCAAAGACTTGAAAGTGGGCAGTGATTGTTCTTTAGCCAAGCACTCGGCATTACGAAATGAAAGTTCTTTCTTATGGGAACTAAAAATAAACAAGGTCCCATCTCATGGTAGGCATGGCATGATAAAGAACCCTGCTGTATTATGCCATCAGCACAATGCACAGGCAATTTCTGTTCTTTTACTTCACTGGGACGTTAAACACCATTACTCAACTCTTACTCAAACAATGATTTATCAGAGTTACCATCAGTAATCCACATGTAGCTGACCCTTCTGCTGAAATATCGTGTATTGATTGAATGATTGAAAAATTTGGTGTTTTTTTTTATTATACATGTATAAATTTATTCTAAATTACTTCACAAAAAGAGAGAAGTATTTTCTAAAGTACTTCATCAAATACATCATATGCAATAGAGGTGAAAGGAAATGTTGCAAAAAATTTGGCGATTTTATTATTAGGGGATGTTATTGATTTCAACATTAACCACATCAGATTTATTCTGATTTACTCTAACCAAACACTGTTAATTACTGACTGACAAAATCAACACATGCTGATCATAATTATAATGTTATACCTGGTTACAGTCATTGCGACCTTGCCTTTGAATTTTCACATTTATCTTCTCTACTTGATATACATCCATGTCTGGTCCACATCTATTTCCAGTACAGTTTCCTGAAGCATGATGTCGTCTCTTACCTCGACGTAAACAATAATCTGGACCACTAATCTGTCCTATAGATAATCCACGGCTACAAAATATTATGATATATAGTTACATTGAGTTACATTATAAGATAACTAAATAAGAGTACAATACATAAGTATAAACCTTGTGCAATGGCTGGAATTATTATCTTGATTACTATTTCAATTTTAAAATCAAGCCGCCTCAGTAGCAGATGATCTGAAGCACTCTCTAATGTATCACAGTGCCTCTCACCACCTAGGTTTTAATCCCACTTGGGCAAATCCTAGTGTGAGAAAATTTGGTCAGGTTGCTTGCCAATGGCAGGTGGTTTTGTTGAGGCACACCACTTTCCTCCACCATCCCTGAACTGACCATCTTGATATAACTGAATGAATCTTGACTGGAGCATAAAACACCATTAATGCAATCCAATGTAAAATCAAAAACATCAATAATAAAATTTTATTTCAAAACTAATATGCCTACAAAAATATAGGTACATCATGATGTGATTAACTATAGTTGAAGGGGAGGTAACTCTTACCTTAACATTCTACACCTGTGTTCTTGTAACCTTTTACCAGCAGCATCTACATCTTTAACATCTTTACTGCTCCATAATCTTTCTGCTGTTGCTGAAGCCCGAGGCCTTTAAAACAAAAAACAAACATATTTTAATTGACCAATATTTGCTAAAAGATATAGTTTTTAAATTGTTAAACTTGTCACTGCAAGGAAATGAAAAGAGATCATCAAATAAGTGATAAAGCTTTCTGATTTCTTCTAAACAAGATCTGTTATTAGATCATAATAGTTTTAATGCATATTTCATCCAAGAAATCCAACTTAAAACTTTGGTAACATAGAGTAAAGAACGAAATATTTTGTGTCAGTTTAATTCATGGGAAGTGATATATGCATAATTTTCCCATCTGTAAAAATGCAATGAAAACTTAGGGAATTACATTAAAATAAAAATTCAAGAAGTTTATTTCACATATTGTTACTCTTGACAATATCGGCAGAAATCCAGATGAAGAAAAAAAATTCCTGGTTTTATTAGAATCAATCATAATGTTTATGACACAAGTATTTTGTGCACTTTAATCCAAATGGTTCCTTATAAAGGAGAGGTGAAAGTTCATCAGAAGTATATAATAAAAGTCAATATTTCATTATCAATACTGACACAGCCAAGAGTCAAACCCACAACCACAAGATAAATGCTGTACAACTCAACTACTTCAGTGACTTTATGCTGCCTAAAGAGATAACTTCAAGCTAAAATAAAACCCCAAAAAACTTGTCATCTTTCAAATTTATATTTAAGAATTTTTCAGAAGAATTTTAAACAGAATTAACAGCAAATTCATGGATTAACAGGATAAAACAAGTATGTTGATGATCAAAAGTAACCCTAAAATATCTCTGACCTACCATAACATAGTCATGAGGTTTTCATTATCTATATATTCTGCCCACAGACACGCTTCACCTCCCAACACTTTCTTCTCATTAATCTGGTAGCCTGAAAACATGAAATAAACATAGCTTTTTTATTACAACTCTAAATGAAATGTGACCACATCTTATGTCAGATCTTACATTTGTTAAGTTAAATAAAACTACTCTCTAATTACTCTCGAATATAACTGAAAACACAAAATTCATGAAAGATAAAAATAACTAAAAAGAGCTTAATTAGCATCAATTTTAATAGTAAAAATAATTTTTTTAAACCTTTACATAAATCATAAACTCTTAAAGCTGTCTTATATATATTCAAAGAGAGCTAAAAGCATGCTTTTCTTTCATCATAATACAGGCATTTGGAAAGATAGTGGTCAGACTAAATGAAGCATCTAAATGACATATTTATTTAATTTTATTTATCGATTTATTTATTTATTTATTATTTTATTTTTTTGTGATATGAGATTTATTTATGCCAAGTTAGGACAAGTCAGGTTATTTCTGTTTAATTTTCACATGACTTTACCAACATCTGTGGTGAAGTGCATTAATGCTGAACCATCTGAAAGTACACCAATCATGACCTTACCCACATTTATGATGGGAAGCATTAATGCTGAACCATCTGATAGTACACCAATCATGACCGTACCCACATTTATGATGGGAAGCATTAATGCTGAACCATCTGATAGTACACCAATCATGACCGTACCCACATTTATGATGGGAAGCATTAATGCTGAACCATCTGATAGTACACCAATCATGACCTTACCCACATTTATGATGGGAAGCATTAATGCTGAACCATCTGATAGTACACCAATCATGACCGTACCCACATTTATGATGGGGAGCATTAATGCTGAACCATCTGATGGTACACCAATCATGGACCGTACCCACATTTATGATGGGGAGCATTAATGCTGAACCATCTGATAGTACACCAATCATGACCGTACCCACATTTATGATGGGGAGCATTAATGCTGAGCCCTCTGATAGTACACCAACCTACCAACCCACTTTATATCATCCATCATAAACCTACCCATGGATGTATCTGCAGGGTCACATGTATAATATTTAGGCCATTTTACACCATACTCTATAAGATCCAGGTACCAACATGTGGAGTATAAAGTGTTATAGCCCATATCTATAGCTCTCTTGTACATCACCCATGTCTCCCTGCCATATCTGGATAATGGTGTCATTTGGAAGCTAGAAATATAAAATGTATAAGTATGATTTAAATCAAAGAATAAAATGATGTATATCACTTTTATTTACATGTACCATGAGACTTCTTTTAATGTCGATTTTCCATGAGACTTATTTTTATGTCAATTTTCCATGAGACTTATTTTTATGTCGATTTTCCATAAGACTTATTTTTATGTAAATTTTTCATGAGACTTATTTTCATGTCAAATTGTGAAAAAATTCAATCTCTTGTTAAAATCTCATGCTCATATTTCCATTACAAAAATATAAAATAATCCCCCAATAAACGCTATATTTGCAGTGCATTTAAATAAAGCTTCTATTACTTAACACACTAAAAAAAAGAGTAACTGTGGGTTGAAAAGATCTAGTAAATTTTACAGCACATATTTTTTTAATGATTTGTTCCTCTCTACATCTGACTTTGGCTTTAATTATACAGCTATTTGAATTTTCACAAGAAATTTGAATTTGCACCAAGGTCATTTTAAAAATTCACACAAAAATAATCTTATGACAACAGTTGCCATGACATCAGTTACCATGATAACAATGACAGGAACATCTAATTTATCTCTCATATATCAGGTACAAACATAAGAACATTATAATCAAGAAAATATACTTGTAAATTATCAGGAAGTAATTAGTAGATGAATATTGATTTTTTAAAATCTTATATTAAACATTACATTACTTAGTAAGAAAAACAAGCAAGGTTTAGTATAAAAGATTACTGAATAAAATGCTAATAATAAAATATGTTAATCAAAAGAATTCAAAGGCATATTGTAATGAAGAATAATGAAAAATTCTATTACCTGTATATTGTTATTCATGATTTCCTGCCACATGACAAAGCGTACACCATTGGACCGTTTTCGACCTAGTTCTTTTAAGTCCTTGGTTAACCTAAGTCAGAAAAATATATTATAGTAGTAAGATCATGATAAATAATTTTATAAAATTGAAATATTTCAAAATGTTCATTCAATTTTATGTTTTATTCTTATAAAAAGTAATTGTCGTGAACAATGACTCGAGCACTTCCTAAAAAATTCTGTAAATGATTACACAAAAAACTGTCAACAGTTTATCTCTAGATTGTGTCTAAAAAAATGAGACAATTGTCTGCATTTCAAAAAAGTGTGTGTTATACCCCTTAATGAGATCACTGGTTTGCCTGAGGTTAAGTGCAAAGTGTAACATACCCCTATTTAAGCCTCAGCATATGCATCAGCTTTCGTCATATTAGTGTCAAAAGTTAATGTCCATTTTTAGTTAAGATATTTGATACTGGTAAACAAATGTAAATATTGTGTTATGGTAATGGCTGTTTGATAGATTACCTGTTTTCATAATGCTCCAAAACTTTTCTGATATCATAACTATACATATAGGGATCTACATTCTGTAAATTGATTGGCTGATCTGGTTTACCATCTAAAGTATTTAACAGGCGTAAAACATCAGGATTTGAGGACCTGAAAATAGACAATAAGAATTTACATGTATTGTACGAAGGAGAGTAAATAACTGAAACTATATATTACTAGAAAAAAAACTATAAGATATGATAGGACCAGAATGTATATTGTAAATATTGAGTGTACAAATGACAATTAACATAATTATATGTTGAGGCTGGTCAAAAGTACACATGTTAGGGAACAAGTGTACATTAGACTGAACATTTCTGTGTACATATAATAGGTATCAAGTGTACAATGTATGATAAGCATTTGATGTTAAGGCTAGTCAAGAGTGTACATGACAGAGATCAAGTATATAAAAGACATTTCTGGACTTAAGTGTGCATAATAAGAGAGAGAGAGAGAGAGAGAGATGAGGGAGGGAGACAGAGAGATGATGAGGGAGGGAGACAGAGAGAAAAAGATGAAGACTGATTGTTTAAAACAGAGAGAGAGAGAGTGAGAGTGAGTGAGTAATGGTGTTTAACATCCCAGTCAAGAATATTTCACTTATATCGAGACGTCGCCAGCTATAGGCGAAAGTGCAGAAATTTTGCCTGTGCGTTGCGCTGATGGCATTATACAGCAGGGTTCTTTATCGTGCCACACAGTGACACGGGACCTCGTTTATTTTAAGTTCCCATCCGAAAGAACCGTGACTTTCGTTTCGTAATGCCGAGTGCTTGGCGAAAGAACAGTCACTACCCACTTTCAAGTCTTGGGTCAGACCCGGCCGGGGTTCGAACCCACGACCTCCCACTTACGGAACGAGCACTCTACCAACTGAGCTACCGCAGTGGTGAGAGAGAGAGAAAGAGAGAGAGAGAGAGAGAGAGAGAGAGAGAGAGAGAGAGAGAGAGAGAGAGAGAGAGAGAGAGGTCAAAATGGTCAAAACCATGTATTGGTTATATTTTTTTTTTTTTTTTTTTTGAATTGCAAAGCAAAGATAAATGAAATAAATTTACATATAAATATATATATCATCATTACGTACCAGCAGGTCATAGGAACCTCATCACCACCGAGATGCATATATTCCTCTTTAAATACATGTATAATCTCATTGAATAAATTCCTCAGGAATCTGTATGTCTCATTTTTACTGGGGTCGAGTGGTCCTAAGTAACCATTCACAGGCCTTGCACCTTGGTAACACTGTGTTAAAAGATCAGGCCTGCTAAGTCCCCATGAATATGTATGACCTGGAAATAATAACGTTACTTATAACAAATAATAAAGTTACTTATAACAAATATTCAAGTTACTTATAACAAATAATAAAGTTACTTATAACAGTGATGAATAGAGAACAAAATAATTTTTTAAACATAATTCTGATTAGATAAAGTTTTATATAGTTTTCACACAGGTATCTATCTATTTTTATTTTTTGCATTTCTTTGGACAAAAGTTTTTTGGAATCTGTATAAGTTTTAAAAAATTTTCCGTATTAGAACATTTTGATGGTTTATAAAGCAGGTACTCGATAAAACATAAAAATGGGTCCAATATGAACATATTTACCTGGTGTATCAAACTCTGGCATAACTCTGATACCCCTGTATCTGGCAAATTCAATAATTTCTGCAATATCTTCATGAGTGTAAACAAATGATGGATGGAAAGCTCCCTGAAAGGAAAAAAATCTTTATATCAGCAAAAAGTAAGCGTAACCTTGGGGCTAATGATCAATAATTAATGAACTGATTTATCTTTATTCTGGTTCAAACCACTTGTACATGTACCTCAATCCAACATTTGATAAGTTTAGCTTTTGTATATATCCATTGACAAGAGATAAATCTATTATAATCCTTTTATAACCTGGATTGGATAGCCATTTACAAAGTATGTAAGGGGAAGTATAGTGTAAGCACACAGACAGGAAGAAGTACCTCTGCTCAGGTGAGCTAACAACACATCAAATTCATACTGAAAACAAATTCTACAATGACAATCTTAAAAATTAATTCCATCTATCAGAGTTGGATTCAGTGTAAAAATAACTTGATTATTTTTTATCAAACAATAAACAGGCTAAGAAAATTTAATAACACTGTGCTAAGGTGGGCGTTAAATTTGATTCAAACATTTCAAAACATGCCGGTTAATTTTATATTATTTTCTAGATCAGCTTTCTAAAAAAAATTTATAAATCTTATCAACACTATGAATAATGTCTGTATAATACATGATCATGTTCATAATGAAATAAGACTTTATTTTAATATATTAAAGTGTTTTGTTTCTAATGACAGTAATGTGATTTCCTTAAAGCTTAGACCAGGATGGGAATAATCTAAACTGCAAAATATTGATTTAGGCAGCAAATATTTCCATTTTTGTATTCTCTGACACACTGGTAAACAATTTAAAAAAAAAAATTTTTTTTGTTCTTATTTCAGTTTATTTTTCATTTATTAAATCATCTGCATTAATTTAATAGAGTTTAATGCCTCAGTGAAGATTATTTTACTTCTATTCAGGTTATCCTTTGTAATGATTACAAATAGAGAACATTTTAGCTACAACACACTTGTTGGCCTATGTTGATTAATGGTGTTTTATGCCCCAGTCAAAATTCTTTCACTTATATCGGAGATACAAGTGATGAGATGGTGAAAGACGCCAAAGTGCCAAGCTTCGTTAGACAAATTGACAAACTTTCTCACAATAGGATCTGCCAGAGTAAGATGCAAACATATGTCACAGCTGCAATGCACTGTAATTTGTAAGTATCCATTAGTGCATTAGATCACTTGGCCATCAAGCCCCCCCCCCCCACCCCTCCACCCACCCGCCACCCCCACATGATCAGAGAAATATCTGGAAATTACTGACAGTATCGAGTACATATTACTTAAAATCTCAAAAAATGAATTTTAAATGACATTCTCATGAAAAATCATTGCTATGCTCTATCCTACTGTTAAAGTTAAGAAGACCCCCTCTATATTGATGTTGACAACGATGCTTAAATTAATGTTTTCATAACAATGTATGGGACTTATTGTTGATATGATTCAATGTGACATAGGGTATTAAAACCTTGAAACTTTGACTTATTTCTAAACAATATAATCATATAATTTTATATACTTCAAAAGAGCATTTTTTGAAAAAGTGAAACCTATGTAGAAAATTAAAGACCATCTGTTATTTATTATTCTGGCAAACAAAACTATCTCAAGTCTGGATCACACTTTGTACATTCAATTACTGCTCTAAGTCTGAAGTTCATTTCAGGAATGAATATTCAATTATCATAAATCGGTCATAAAAGGACAATAAAAATAATACATTCTGCAATGACAATAACCAGAGAACTACATAGATCAATTATGGTAAATTATTTAATTATCTTGCAACATTATTGGATGTTCATTTATAAATAGATGGCAATTGATTTTTTCTTATTTAATTTTCCTAATGACTGCCTTCTCTGTTCATATGAAATGAGAAGTTAAATAAGGTTTTGTTAGTCACATGTATGTGTGAACACCCAGATAATGAGAAGAAACGTGTGACTGAGATAACAAATAATGTGAAAGTCATTAACTTACAAGGCTAGCAAAACCAAATATGTCTCCGTCAAATTATTACTTACATATTGATCTGCCTGGCAGATCATCAATCCCTCTTAACTGTGTGTGTGTGTGTGTGTGTGTGTGTGTGTGTGTGTGTGAGAGAGAGAGAGAGATAGAGAGAGAGAGAGAGAGAGAGAGAGATTTGAAATGATCTTTTAGATTCAACAGAAATGTTGTATACATTTTGTTTGTTTGTTTGTTTGTTTATTTGTTGTTATTATTGTTTAAACAATTTTGTTATTTTCTCAATGTTTTATTGAATACCTTTTCACTGAGGTCTGGATAGACTTTACTTTGATATGGGAATGACTGATCATCTACAATGTGCCAATGTAAAACATTCATCTTGTTCTGTGCCATACCTTCCTGTAAAATTTACAAATATCGAAATTAAAACAAAAAAATCATAATCAGAAACATTCCTAAGTGAAACAATGAAATATGTTTTTAATAAACATTAATTATTCAGAGAAAAAATAGCAAGAAAACTTTTAACATAAACATGTTAAATCCCCAGCTTAACTTCCAACTCTTTTATGATGACATACCAAAACATTATTAAATTATGCCATTTTAACATGAAATCTCTCAAATTAAAAAAAGAAGAAGAAGAAGAAGAGAGAGAGAGAGAGAGAGAGAGAGAGAGAGAGAGAGAGAGAGAGAGAGAGAGAGAGAGATTAATGATCAGGAAGGTGATCCCTTTAGATTATTCTGACTATACAACAAAAATATAAAGATACATTGTAATCAAAAAAATAAAACAATTAACAAAATAGTGATGTTTAGTCAGCTAGAGAATAGAACAAAGGAAAATAGGATAATGCAGCATTATTATATAAATATAGAATTACACCCCATTAAAGTCCTACATTAGGAGCAGTTATACTTAACAGACTCATGTGCTTGAAAATAATGTTTTCTGTCCACCAATTACTGACAGAATATAGAATTTCATCGTACCGAGACTAGAATTAATTCAAACTCATTGGCTTAAGAAATCCATTAATGAAAAATCCTTTTAAATCACTTCTTTTTTAACATTAATTCAGAATTAACTGAAGCTTGTTAATTGATTTCTTGCTAATTGGAAGACTATTTAAAGAGTAAAAAAGAATTCTAAAATAGCGTAACAAAAAGCTACTTTAAAATATTGGATTATTCTCAAAGAAGAGAGCCTGACAAAAAGCATAATCTAAAATAAAACTATTTCAGAATATTAGATTATGTCCACAGAAATAAGCGAAATGTAATCTCATTTTGACATATGATAGAAATAAAAGTTCTAGTAATAAAAAGAAATTCTCGTCACATGAAAATTGAATTTCATGTCACATTGATTGCATATAGAGCACATTTGTATATGGCATAGTCTATATGCTTCAATACGGAAACTGTAACCATTGAATACAAAGCAGATTTGTAAAGTCCCAACACAACTTCCATGAAAATATTTTTTTTATAAATTTTAAATCAATAAGGACTTAATTTATCAAATAATTATTTAACATTTTTAAAGAGGATGTAACTGTTGTAGGTTATCAATAACCAACACATGGAAATCAGAATCAATGGTAAACATCATATATATGTAAAATGATTTTAGGACAATTTTCATCTTTTGTTCAATATCCAGTATATATATATATATATATATATATATATATATATATATATACACACACACCATAAGTTTTAATTATGGTACATATAAGCGAGAGCAGTTGCCTCATAATCTATTGGAAAGAGTTCTCAAGAAACCTTTTATCACTTGATTAAAAAACGTGAGAGTTACTAAGCCTTGGTCTAATGAAATTTTTTATGATTTTCTTAAATGAATGTCAAATATCATTCATATGATACATTACATGGTTGATTGTAATTAATTAAACATGTCCATGAGTATGGGTGTGTGCTAATTGTATTTAATTCTGATCTGATTTTTATGTCATATATGTACATTTTAGCTTGACTGATTGATGTAATACAAGTCAACAATATAACTATATTGTATATATTACTGTAAGCAACATTACATAAATTTCAAAGTGTATAGATATAAAGCATTTACAACAGGAAAAAGTTCATCTATTTTAAATTCCAGGCCTTTCTTCTTCTGTACTTAAAATCAGTTCAAACTAGACATTTTCTGATAAAAGGCCAACCAATTTAGACAAAGTACAGGTATGCAGCATAAAGGATAAATACATGTGGCTAAATTATAAACGAAATTATAAAGAAAAATAAATAAACCAGAATTTTCAATTTAAAATGGAGTTGTTTTTATTCAAGCTCAGATCAATAAAATGTAATTATGATTCCATGTCTACAAAGGCAAATGTTCTTTAGGTGAATTTCATATGAAACTGACATGAAGTTCAAGTGAATCAAGTTTCAAGTGAACATATTTGGCTGTGTGATATTAATGGCTATGATGAATACATGTTGCTTATTAGATCTGCAAGGATTTTATTTTATCAGACTCATCCCCAAAAGTGTTAAAAATGTTGACCAAAATAAAGGTAAAAATGGCAATGATGAATTCATGCTGCTTTGTTAAGTCTGCAATTTTTCTTTATCAGGCTTATTCCCAATAGTTTAAAAATGTTGACAATAAAAAAGTTAACCATGACAATGATGAATTCATGCTGCTTATTAAATCTGCAAAGATTTTTCTTTATTAAAACTATTCCCAAAAGTATTAAAAGTTCAAAGATAAACAATGAATATTATGATTTATTATTTTTTAAATTAATGTCTTGTCCTTTACCCAAGGAATTCTATTTTTTTAAATTTGTCTATTTTTGTTCATAATAAAAAATTGTATGTAACTATGGTGATACATGCCATTTTTAAAAAATGAACATATTGCTGTAATGCTTTAAGAATGCCGACTCTCCTGACTAGATAATTGGTGACATTTAATATAAAGCCATTAAATACAGGTGAACTTGTCAAACCTAGCAACATCATGCACATTTTTATAATGACATCATCATCAAAGTTGAACATTATACCTGAGAGGGATCATACATTTCTTGTATAGTTGTAAAATTTATTTAACCTAAAGCTAATTCTAACACTTACATGAAGATTATGTGTTAGGACTTTAATCACAACTGATGCAAACATTAGTTTCACAGTTGTACAGATAAAATAACTGGTTGTTTGAACTTAGTGGAATGGAAGTGAATGGAATGAAGAAATGGTGGTTCTTAGTCAAAAACACAAGCTGTATTCAACATTGCAGCAACTGTATAATTTGTTTTGTTTATTCAAAGAATGCTATGGTTACCAGAGGGGTGGTCTCAATATATAAGGGTCTCAAAATATTGGGTATCTAATGTGGTCTCAAAATGTTGGTCTTATGTAATCTCAAATCATGGATCTTGTGTAATCTCAAATTATCGATCTTATGTTATCTCAAATTATCAATCTTGTGTAATCTTAAATTATCAATCTTGTGTAATCTCAAAATCCATTTTGTCTTGTGTAATTTTAAATATGTGTCTTGTGCCTTATTCATATGTGGTAGACCTTTTGCTTGTAAATACCTTAACCCCACCCCATTTCCCCACTTTATTTTTTAAATTTAGCCTTTTTCAGTCAATTTTTTTTTTTGGTGGGGGGGGGGGGGGGGGTAATGAAAGTTCTTTTTTATTCATGAGTTTGCAGTGGCATGTGCTTTGGTATCAGCCTATTGACAACTTCAGTTACACCACTTCATATCTTTCTACATTTACTTCATATTTATTGTAAGTGCATTTCTAAAACATGAGGAATGACTTGCAATACATGTAGTTTGTTTTTTATATTTTTGTTTATATATGCACAATACTCTAGAGGTTTAAATTTTCAACTATATAAAACATGTCAAATAAACTAAGAATCTTGTACAAAAGTTAAAACAGCTATTTCAAAATTTAAATGGTGTCAAAATCAACATGTAAAAGTACTTTAACCTCAAAAATAAAGTGCATTATTATAACTAATTTAGAACTGAATAAATGTCTATTCAAATTCTGCCAATATTAGTTTACATATCTTCAGATAAAAAAAAAATGTGAGACTTATTTATGATTAGCATTATTTGTATGGAAAAAACAAACCAATATCTTTGTGACATATATATGTACATGTACTGAAAATATTTGTGACTAATCAATTACATACAATTTAAATTATTTCATATAAAATTCTTTTAATGTAAACTTTTAACACCTTTCAAAAATCTATTTTTACATTAAAACACAACTTTTCCCTATAAAAGGCTTTGCAAACATTGCTTCATAAATAATTTGCTTCACTTTTTCAAAGCTCCTGCTATCATACTGTCAACAGTGTGATAAATTAAATGTAAAGGTTTTTTTTTTCTTACAATGTAAAAACTATTATGAATATAAATATGTAGATAAACACTTTATCAGTTAGAATAAACAGGATAAATATATTAAAATTGGCTAAAACAATGATAAATACCGAGGTAAATTATCATCATCAAGTCAAAAGCTTCATCAATATTCTAACAGAAATTTTATATCTATTGTTATCCTGAATAAATTGATGAATGCCATGAATTGATATATCAATTCTTCTCCATTGGTTTCAATTCATGATGATTCCAAACAGAGTCATAAATAACAGGGAAATAGGAAGTCACTGACATATAAGTGATGTACTAAAAGTCAAGGATATTTCTTGATAGAGCTTACACGAGTTAGAACTTTAAATTATTTATCTTCATTTATCAGATGTTGAAATACAAATGAACAATAAAATTATACTTAAACTTTACAACAATAATAACAGGCCCAGGCCCCAGTTTCACAATCATTTCTTAACTAAAATTTTACTTAACTTAAATTTGACAAATTTGAAGTCATTATTTTTTTATTAATTGTTATGATATACAGGAATTTAAGGTGTCATTTTGAAGATTGCTTCAAGCTCATAACATCCATACCGGGGTATTTAGTTTTGTGAAAAAATGTTCATTCATAGTTCCAAAAGAGATTGCTGAAGTTTACTAGATTTAAGTTCAGGAAAATCTTAGTTAAGGAATGATTGTGAAACTGGGGCTTGGTTTCACAATCATTCCTTAACTAAAATTTTCCTTAACTTAAATTTAGCAAACTTTAGCAATACTAATACAGTTGTTGCAAGCTTAAAATGATGTTAAAAATGACATGTTAAATTACTCAATATCTCAACAATTAACAAAATTATTAAGGTTTCAAATTTGCCAGATTTAAGTTAAAGCTGCATTAAGTTTTCCAAAGAAAAAATTAAAACGGCACTAATCTAACTAATGATGTTCCTAATGAACAATGTTACATTTGGTTCAACGATAAAAGCTCGAATAAATGCAGAAATCACAATATTTACCCAGCGAGATGCAGCATGTAGGATCTAATATTAGAACATGGTTACGTCATCAAAAACCCGGGTAATTTAAACACAACTTTCAAAACGGTGAAATACGATAAATTAAACACAGAACTTCGTTGAATTTGTCATTTGTGACTTAGTAAGGGATACAAAACACCATTTCAAATACATCTGGATATAAATGAAGGACAATTAATGTAATCTGTTATGTTTCACTTTCGGTTCTAGGGTTTTTCCGTACATCTGACATGATCCGTGCGCATGCTCCAAGCTCATAATTACCATCGTAAAACTCTGACCAACCGGTCAGAGGATTCCGTTTATTTACAGCTAAAAGAAATGAAATTTTAGAAAATGAATGTCAGGATTCGTGGTTAGAAGATATCTATTTTTAAAAGAATATATTTTTAGAAAATCAAAAAAAATTCAGAAAATTGATAACCTTAATGCAGCTTTAAGCAATGATTGTGAAACCGGAGCCTGGAGATCATTTATGAATGACTAGTTTGATTTACTAACAATATTGGACAAATAATGCAATAGTAGATAAACTTGCACTAAATCAATCATCTTACTACATTAGAAAAATCTTTAACACATAATCTAAGCAAAAAAAAAAAAATTGTCATGGATATTTTTGTGAAAGATACATAAATTTGAAAACCAAATAATTAAGTAAAAAAAAACTTCTGAAAAATGTTCAATAAATAAGAACTTTAGCTAATAATGATAACAGAATTGTAAACTATCTCTAGTTTGATTGAAGGTGTTCATTTAGTATGGAAGGAGATTGGATTGGACTGAAAATGTTTTACACCCAAGTCAAGATTCTTTCACTAAGAGTGAGGTGATCATTTCTGAGAAGAAGGAGAAAACTGCAGACCTCTGTTTGGCAAGTGAACTAATTTACTTTCTTACACTAGCATCAGCCAGAGTGAGTTGGAACCTATGTAAGTGCACTCTAAGCCACTTGGCTTTTAAGGCCCCCATTATAAAAGGTGTCAAATAGAAACTTAAAATAGGTTACAAAACTCATGGAGGGGATGTGTTTGACCTCAGGATCATTATTGCTTTATAAACCTTTTCATACTAAACAAAACTCTTGAATGTAGAAAACATAATGAATTCCACAGCAAATAGTGTTATGTGATGTTACAATGACTATTTAACAGATTAATGACACTATCTTGGTTGAAGAAGTAATATGTTGGCACAGAAATAAATCAATTATACCATTGTAACATCTTACTGATGTGTACAGAAAATGAAAATCGTTAAGTTGCCGACTAATATATTAATATTGAAACATTCTAATCTAGTGAGACTCAGTAAGGAAAGACAAGGTCTGTTCTGTCTCAATATTTTATAATCAACTGATATAGATATTAAAGTCAGTAGACAAGTCAATCAAACAACAGCAGCTTTTCTGATTGTTTGTAAGTTTGCAGAAATTGATGAGGCATTTTTTTGGAAAGGATGGACCATAGAAATGAAACATTCCTCAATCAAGATAATTTTATAAGTTTAAAATGTCTGTGTTAATTCTGTAATATATCACACATGTTGGGTATAATTAACAAATCAGTGTCACAAACTGAATGTGTCATACTGACCATACAAGGATAATTTTTTCAGTAAACAAAGGGTCAAGGCCCAGACCCCATAAATTAAAGTTAACCACTGCAAGATTTACCAGAGTAACAATCTAGATTGCCAGCACTTTTAGTCCATAATAAATATAACATTAAACTAACATAAGTTTCACTTGTCTATGCAGATGCCTGGCCAAATGGTTAAAACAGAAGGCTCATAATTAAGGGTCAGGGGTCTAAGCACTAAATACCATGTTTACATGTACCCTGCCACCCTTTGAGGCTAAAAGAATATTAAGAATATGCTGGTGGTTAACTTTACTAAAGTAGACCCGAGATAATGGAAAGAGAAGCAGGTGAAGACCAAGAGAGATATGGAGGGGGGACAGTGGATAATGAAATGAAGAAGATGGGAAAGACCTGGGGTAAGCTGGAGAAGACTGCTAAGGAAAGGCAAGATTGGAGGTCCCTGGTTGCAGCATTGTACCACCAGGCACTACAAGGATAAGCAAGTAACTTTGCTATTTATCTGTATCTCAACCAAAACAGAATACCCTAATCTGTTTCTTCATACCACTGATAATGTAAAAAATACTGTTCTCATGGCCTAAAGGGACTTAACTTTTTACACACTACCATAGTGAGGATCTTTTTATAAGGTTATTATATATAAACTTTACTTTTATTGGTCACATTAGTATATAAAGAATTTGTTTTATTGTGTTTTTATGATTTTAAGGTTTTGGCTATGAGGATTTTAGTCATCATTTCTGAATTCATGTATTGTGCCTGAAGCAACAGCAGCTTATAAGCTTAATAATAAATGTTCTAAAACTTAAAATATATGTTTTATCAAAAGATAGATGAGATTTCATGATTAAGAACATATTCTTAACTACATGAGATATATCATTAGTGTTACAGTGGCTACATACCAAAACATCAAATATAACTTCTTTAAATATATAATGCCTGGATGTATCCAGTAAGACTCCCCTGTGCTGGAATCGTGGGTAATCATTGGCAACAGTATCCTTGACATATAACTGAAAATAAAACAATACATTATTATTGTAAATTACACCACATTCAGGATCTCTCTTGTAATTCCATAAACTAAAATGTTATCTTATTTTTTAATCAAAATGCATGTTAAGAGTCAGCTTATCTGATGAAGAATGATTTGTTGTTTTAACTTGCAAAAAGTTGAGAGATTTCTGAAACATTTCTATACCATATTATCCTTAAAAGGAAACAATTCTACTATTTTTAAAAGCTAAATTGATAACTATACCACAAATTAAATTTAACAAATTGTTCTATTAGCACTTTGAAACAGGGAATGTTTTGTTTTCCATATTAGGAAATAACCTTGATTGAATTATACGGTTTAGAAAACTAATGAGAAGAATTGATTTATATTGAGATGTCACCTCTTATAGATAAAGCTATTGACATCTGTTGTCCACTGTCAGTAATATTATGCATGGATTTTTATCTGACCATGTCTATCATAAACCTAAGTTTAAATGTTCCTGTAAAAAGATTAATTTTGCAAAGGACAGTTTCTGCTAATTTACAAGCAATGGTTTAAGCCCAATAAACCTATCATGAACATAATACTTTACCAGATGGAACGTAACACTTTACCACAAATCTTTCAGTCCAAGTTGTCATTTGGCAGAGGGATGAGGAAATGGTATTTTATGCCCCAGCAAAGATTCTTTTACTTACAAGGGGATCAATTCTTGGATGGTGAGGGAAACGAGAATACCAGGGAAAAACCAAAAAACAAAATTAACAAGCAAACATTTTTTTAATTCAAGATATGATGTGCAAGGCTTGAATTTGAGACTACCAAGTAAGTACGACACAATGATCAATATATCCATGTTTTAAACACCATCTAACTGCCCATAGTCAAAGAATAGTGTTATGAATTTTATTTGGCACATGTCTGTAATAATTAAAATTCAGTAGAATATTAATTAAAGTTTGAAATGTTAATACTTATATACTTATAAATTTTAAAATAGTTCTATGTTTTATTGATTTTAACTGGATTTAAAAGATTTATATTTGTGTCTGATAAGCCAATTAATTTTATATCTTTTATTTTATCATTCTCTCTATAACAATAGGCAGTGTTGAGTCTACAACTGAAGATGACAAATGATGATGTTTGTTACTATGTGTAGCTAAGGCTCTTATATAGGGCTTTTGTTCATCATTTATTGCGAAATACCCGACCATGCTGAATGATCAAACAAATATTAAAAATGCTGGATGCATTAAAATCATATGAAGCATTTCCATAAAATATTACCATTGTTAAAAAATTTAACACACAGATAAAACAAAGCTAAAATAGAGACAATTAATCCTGAAAACAATGTCTCTCACTCACAAAAAAAAAAAGATACACTTCTTTAACACGAGCATATACAATATTGATATTACCGTTTATCTACTTGCAGTATACCAGTACTAAGCCATTTAAAATTACCTGTGTGTATACCTGGCTGTATACCTTTAACGAACAGTAGAACAGGTATATGATTATTAAACTCTTTCACTATATAATTTACCTAATACATGCATTAAATATATTAAATAAATAAATAAATAAATGCAATTTACAATGGGATGTTTTCCCAGGTGTAATATTAAAAAAATTTTTTTTTTAAAATTCAAAAGTGAGACTTGTCAAAGGATTTGAACCTATTTTAGTTTAAATTTTAATAAATTCAAAATACTTAGATAAACAGTAAGAATAAATGATATTTCAAAACTCAACAAGAACATGCCATAATACAAAAATAAAGCAGACCATGCCATGCCAGAGAAATGAACCAAACATTTCCTTGTCAGAGCTATAGACTACTGAACAAGATTTGTCAGATCTGAACTAGAACTTCATTGTCCAGAGCTCTGAATGAGACACTGCCATTTCAGAGTACTGAACAATATTTGCCAGATCTGAACAAGACCCCGATTATCCAGAGTTTCTGGATGTCAATTGTTGTAAATGAGACCCTGTCATGTTGGAGAACTTATAAACAAAACCTTGATTGTCTAGAGTTCTCTATCAGACCTTGCCATGTCAGAGAAATAAGCCTGGCTTTTAAGAGATCTTACACAACACTACCAAATCAAACAAGAGGACCATGAAGGCTCTGGATGCTCACCTGAAAATGATGTACACTCAGCTTGATTATGGCAAACTGGAGATCTTTTCTATATTTCGAGCTAGTGACCTACTTGTTGACCCAACATGACCCATAAACGAACTTGAGCTAGGTTTTTTCAGGAAGATCATTCTGAGCCAGTTTGATAAGATTGGTCTAAAACTGACCCTTCATATGTGTTAACAAGGTTTTCTTACTAATTAACCTAGTGACCTACTTACTGACCCAACATGGCCCATATACGAACTTGAGCTAGCTTTTGTCAAGAAGATCATTCTGACTAAGTCTGATGAAGATTGGACTAAAATTGGGGCCTCAAGAGTGTTAACAAGGTTTTCTTACTAATTAACCTAGTGACCTACTTACTGACCCAACATGGCCCATAAAGAACTTGAGCTAGCTTTTGTCAAGAAGATCATTCTGACTAAGTTTGATGAAGATTGGACTAAAATTGGGACCTCAGGAGTGTTAACAAGGTTTTCTTACAAATTAACCTAGTGACCTACTTATTGACCCAACATGGCCCATATACAAACTTGAGCTAGCTTTTGTCAAGAAGATCATTCTGACCAAGTTTGATGAAGATTGGACTAAAATTGGGGCCTCAGGAGTGTTAACAATCAAAAGTTGACGCACGACGGACAATGACCCATCACAATAGCTCACTTGAGCACTTTGTGCTCAGGTGAGCTAATAACTGAAGAAAAACTGCCATCTTAAAAAGAACCTGACTTCAAGCTATGTAGTGGTTTTAACTTCCAACTTAAAGGAAAATTATAAACACAATGCTTGTTCAAGGTTTTTTTGTCCATTCAGGGTAAAGCAAAGCAACTGTCATGATGAGATAGTGCATCAACATTTTACAACACCTATGATCTATTCCAAATAATATCCATACTGCTGAATGCAAGTTACTAACTACTAGATTTAGTATTTTTCTCATTCAATGTAGACCAGTTTAATAAAATTTAAATATGTAGCATATCCAAACAACATAGGATTTTTTTTTTTTTTGATAACGAACAGTTGCTGATGAACCAGCAAAAAATCTGAAAATGGTGGTCAAGTTTTGTCTGAAATACTAGTATTTTATTTCCCACCAAGTAATGATGTGTATGACACAAAGGAACATTTGACAAATTTCTATTTGTTCTATGATTATTTTATGAGTTGTTAAATTATGAAGTTTGCTAGCCACATGGACTTCAGTCCAACAATGTCATGTCCTATACTCATTTTCTAGACTTAGCCAATAAAGCAACAGGCAGTTTGCTCATATTTGTATCGATCAATTCTCAAACTTTTATTATTCCTATAAAATATATATTCTCAATTAACTTGACACATTAATATGATATGTAGTGCCTAAATTTATCAGGATGTGTAAACATTTTTATAGATTATTCAATTTAAATTATTATACGATCATAAATAACAAAACATTAATACAACCTATTTATTATTCATTGTTTGGTTATTTAAACTGCCATTAAATTTTCTGACACAAAGAGGTACAAATCACACACCAGTCCTAAGGATGAGACTTTCAAACAGAAGATTTGTGTTATTCAGGGTAATGGAAGACAGAATATGAGAAAAGACACATTGTATTTTCTATAATTATGGTGTGAAATTCTAGAACCTCTAAAGTTATTGCCCAAAATGTAACCAAGTAAAGGGGTTTATAACCTTGACAAAAAAAGTTAAAACATATTTCAATCATTTATTATAGCTAGAGGTCAAGGGTAGTTTGTATGAGTTTTAAGAACTAAAGCCATATTGCCTTCAGGATGGTCAATGCATGAGAAGGATTGATTCAATAAATGTAAAGTAAAAGCAGTAAACAAAACTATAAATATCTGTGATTTCTTGACATGTTAAATCTAGAATTCTACTTGACATGAAATAAAATAAATTTCAGGGATAGATTTATATTTGGAAAATCATTAAAAACACTTTCAACAGTGAATGATACTAAGTATTTTTAACTTTATAAAATTGAATTTTTATATGTACCAATAAATCACTATATTGAATATCATACACAAGTAAACATGACTAGCTATTTCTTAAAATTTATGGGATAAAAACAAAACAGCTTTTGGTATAAGGAGAAATGTAAATCGATGTACAACTGATAACATGCATTATGGGTAACTTTTCTGGACATTGTAGATAATTATGAAACTTCCAGATGGCTCTACATTAACTTTTTACCATGCTTGTCTAATGGAACAAGTGGGAATAAATATTACTTGTAAAATTAAATTGCCTCAATTTTTAAAAACAGCAAAGGTCAACTTAGAGTGTTAAGTGACAAAATTATTTATTGTCCTCCAAAAGATGTTATCATAGAGGTCAAAATGTGTATTTAGGAATTACCAATCTGGTATTTTTGTTGCATAGGATCACTGACTGAAACAAGAGGCATATGGGCCTCAACGCTCACCTGAGGATATGTCCAAAAGACAATATAATTGGTACTGAAACTTCACAAGTATTCTCAAGTTAAGAACTGCCACAAAACTTAATCAGAAATATATCCACTCACATTTCATTTATAAGTAGCTTATATAATATGCATGAAGTAACTGTAATGCAATGAATAATTTCCAAATCATTAACAAATTTCAGTATACTTATGCAACTAAGTCCTTGACCTTTGAACATACATGACCTTGAACCATATATGATCGTCATGTCAATACCTACAATATATTCTAATATACATGCCTATACAAAAAGTTAAAGTTCTCAAGATAATAAGCAATTTATGACTTCTTTTGCAGCTGTGACCTTGACCTTTGAACACATGACCTTGAACCATATATAAAAATGATCATTGCTGCCATACCTACAATATTCTAATATATATACCTATACAAAAAGTTAACAGTTTTCAAGATAATTACTAATTTAAGTCTTCTTTTACAGCTGTGACATTGACCTTTAATCATATGACCTTGAACCATATATCAAAATGATCATTGCTGCAATAACTACAATATTCTAATATATATGCCTATACAAAAAGTTAACAGTTTTCAAGATAATTAGCAATTTAAGTCTTCTTTTGCAGCCGTGACCTTGACCTTTCAACATATGACCTTGAACCATATATCAAAATTAACATCATATCAATACCTACAATATTCTAATATACATGCCTATACAAAAAGTTAATAGTTTTCAAGATAAATTGCAATTTAAGCCGTGACCTTGACTTTTCAACATATGACCTTGAACAATATATATCAAAATGATCATCATATCAATACCTACAATATTCTAATATACATGTCTATACAAAAAGTTAACAGTTTTCAAGATAATTAGCAATTTATGTCTTCTTTTGCAGCTGTGACCTTGACCTTTGAACAAATGACCTTGAACCATATATCAAAATGACCGTTGTAACAATACCTACAATATTCTAATATACATGCCTATACAAAAAGTTTATAGTTTTCAAGCTAATGCACAATTTTAGTATTTATAAGCCAAAAATAACATTTCAGGGGCAACAACTCCTACATGGATTATCATATAGTTACGGAACTTGGTACCTTTATAAATTTTGTCATGCTGAACATTTTAACAATGTTTTGATTTCATATATCTCTTAAAATTTGCAAGAAAATTGCCTAAAACTGCATAAATCACAAATTAGGTCATGACCTTGATTTGTGACCTTGACCCTATTAGCTATAAGCTTAAGACCCTAGAGAAACCAAATATCACATCAGATTTTTTCTCCCATCATTGGTTTTGGAGAAGAAGATTTTTGAAGATTTTTCTACCCCCTAGGTCACTTTGACCTAGTTTTGGTAGCCATGGTAACGCCATGAACAAATCTGAATTGCACCGGCCCATATATGCTTCTGACCAAGTATCATTGAAATCTGTCCAGCAGTTTTGAAGAAGTTCAAAATAGGTGTTAACAACGCATGCATGCATGCACGCACCCACACACACACGCACATACACACGCCGCGCCATGCCATTAAGCTCACATGACCTTATGGTCAGGTGAGCTAAAAAATGTGAGATAATTTAAGGACAGCTACAAAAGTATATAAACCACACTTAGACACATTGACACAATATCTGGTGACTGTCCAAAGTCCAAGAGTTTTGTAATTATTATTCACTATATCTGTAATTTTTTCTGAAATTCTTGCATTTAATCATAGAGTGATCTTGCATTAAAAGATTAAGTCTCCAAGTTGCTAGCTCTAGGTTGTATTAGAATTCTCGAAACCATAATTTATGGAATTTTCTCAATTTTTTCAAATATTGTTGTATTTTTTAAATATTGTATCTGCCCCCATTCTTATTATTTTTATTTTATTGAATTAGTCATAAAAGTGAATTTTCTCAAAACTATTTGTTTCATAAGACAAGCATGATCACACTTGTCCACCACCCAAACAGACTGGCACAGAACAATTACATGTAGCACAAAAACAGCTGAGCTCTGATGTTAAATTTGCAAAATCCATATCATACACTACCTCTTCATTGACTCCTTTAAATACCAGTTGGCTAAATGTTTCTAAACCCCTGATGGCACCCCACACTTCATTTGCCCACAGATATGCACCTGTCCGCTTCACAAACAAGTCATCTGAAAATTGCAATTTCAAAAGTTGCTATAATAATTATTTAATGAAAAGGTTAAAGAAATTTATTTCAACTTTATATGCAATAAAAAATTTTAAATGAAATTACTAAGCCTTCAGATGTCAATTTCCAAGCTGGATTCAACCAGACTCATCAAAGACGCAGATACACATATTTATATCATAGCATATAACATAACATGTGGAACGCTCTATTTTAGTTTTTTTTTTTCAGTTCAAATGCCAAGTCTATGGTTTTCTCTTGGCACTTCGGTTTCCTCCATCATTTCTAAACTGTCAACCATAATTGTAAGAATCTTGATTAGGGTAAAAAACACTATTACTCAGCTAAGCTCTTGTTTGGTTACTGTATACTGAGATTCATCTTAAAATTGCAAAGCATTCTTGTACTGTAGACAAATGTTATGTCAAAAATCAAATCAAAAAGAATATATGTGAATGGAATATAATAAAATGTTGGTTTAAAATAAAATAATCAACACAATTTCAAACTAAGTAAAACAGTACACATGTACTTTAGTTCTGTAACAAGTAATAATTTCTGAGTGCTGAGTGAATGTTTTTTTCCCAATGTGGCTTGAAAAATATCTGAGGCATAATATCTATACAATTTTAATAGTAACAATAATGTAAGGGCTATGCCATAAGCTCTTTAAAATCTTGGACAACAAACTCTATTTCAAAATTACAAGTTTAGTTCTTTACTCGTACTTATAAAAAAACAGAAAATAAACAATTAAGTTACTTACAAGCTTCATCCATATTACCACTGGGATATTTTGTACATGGCCGCCTTATTTTGATGGTAAGGCTTGTTATTACAGGAGCTTTTGTATATAAATCCTCCTCATACTTCTGTGCCACATCTTCTATAGGTGTGGCTTGAGCATTTTGAAAATTGTCATACATATCCATCACAGAATCATTTAATATGTAATCCTTGTAACGTTGTATGGCTTTCACAATAATATCACATGTTTCCTTTGATATTTTAAACTGAAAATTGTCTTTATCTAATCTATATACTCTATTGGATTTTGCTACATAATATTGTGGCAAAGGCCATGGTTCACCCGTTGTAGCATGGTGGGCTCTACGGACCTTCTGCTCTGGCATCACATACTGTTCATAATTCACCAAGAAATCACTCCAATCCCAAAGAATTCGTAAATTTTCACGACTTTTAGCAACAAGATCCCTAATTACACCTTGATTTGAACCACCACCTGCACCTTGATTATTATCATTATTAAAATTGTTGTTCTGGTTTGTATTTATATTATTACTATTTACATTATTTGCATCATTGTTGATGTTATTATTTACATTATTATTATTAGTATTTAAAGGTATATCTCCCCTTTGAACACTATTTTGATCCTGTCCTTGACCTTGTTGAACTTGACCTTGTTGTTGTTGAACATCTTGATTGTTATTCTGCTGTACCTGGGGTTTGTTTTGGCTATCTGCATTTTGTATGCCTACATTCTGATTATTTTGTTGTGTGTCTGTTGCCTGTTGTTGATTGTTTAAAACTTGATTCAAATTGTTATAAACAAGATCTTGATTGTTTTGAGCAGCTATTACAGGCTGTTGATTTTGTTGATTATTTTGTACACCTTGATTTACCTGGTTAACCTGTACACCTTGATTTACCTGATTAACCTGATTACTATTACAAAGTTCTGGGCATTAACACCTTGAATTCCTTGTGCATTTTGATTATTCAATCCCAAGTCTACTTGTTGAGCAAGCTGTTGTTGTTGTTGTTGCTGCTGGATTTGTATCTGTTGCTGTTGTTGAACAACATTTGAATTTGGTAGTCCATTATTCTGTACTATTGGCTTTTGACCTTCAGCATTGTTATTGACATTATTTTGAACTTGACCTTGTTGAAATCTGATATCACTTCCTATTTCTGGCACTTTAACAGGATTGTTTGGAGCGACAGGTGCATTAGCCCCGCCTTCTTTTAACTCTGGTGGATATAAAGCATCAGACTGTTTGGCATTATTTACACCACCATTTTGTAAGTCAGTTTTTACTTGTTTCAGTTTCCTCTTTCGCTTTCTCTTTTTACTTTTTGGTTTTACTGTGTTAGTATCACCTATTTTTGATGCTCTATATAAACCTAGATCATCAGCCCTCTGAACGTCACCTTTCTGAGATAAACCCGCCACATTTAAACCTAGTCTATTGTTATTTACATTTTGTACAGCTCCACCTAAAGTTAATAAAAATAATAATATCAATTTAAAATTATCAATATTACATTCTTGCATAAACTTTTGAAAATGTGAATCTCCCATTTTATCTCCCTAATTTATGTACATGATTCCTTTACAAATTTGAGATAGCACTTTATTTGAATTGACTTGACTCATGTTAGTAAAGGACAATGTATATTCTTTGTACTTAATGAATTGTAGTACTTGTTAAAGTACAGAAATAGATATAATATTACTTCATTAAAGCAAATGAGTGTGCAAGTCTTTAAGAAATGGTTAAAAATTCTGGTTTACCCGTTTTAAACAGAGTTCAAAACAAATAAGTTAAAAAAAAGCTGACAGTGGAATGTCTTAAATCTAGGAGTTTTTATGTGAAGTGATATATACATTACCTTTGAATGAAGGAAACTGGAAGGACTTCCATTTGTACCCCCCACCCAAATTTACTTTTTAGCTAAATTAATGGTTAAAATGATATAATAATTCAATATTTTACATTTTGTGAAGGAAAATTTTTTTTAAAAATCTACATTGGTTTTAATGGGTGGGGGTACAAAAGGAAGTCCTACCAAGGAAACATTTTACATTTGTATTGAGCTTCATGTTTTTAATTTAATCTGAAGCAAATTAACAAGAGACATATTTAGTAAAAGATTGGCTAGTTCAGAGTAATTTGCTGAGAAATTTAACTTATAATCAGAAATCTACTCACCAGGTCCATCTTAAACTTAGGCTTTTCCACTTAAATTTATTTGAAAGACCGATATATCAATGTTTTTTGTTAATGTAACTACTTTAATTTCCAATGTTTCACAGTTTTTTAAAAATATTTTTTTATTTATCAATAGAAGCATTCATTTATATAGCTTTATATGTAATTAAAAAGAAATTTCATCTGAATGAACCGATATAGCCTAATGATCATCTAACAATCAGAAACACTAGACTTATTCATTTTACAACTTATATAAAGAAGTTTTTTTTCAAAATCTGGTCTAAAAATATTAATAATTGCTGAAATTAAGAAAAGTGTTAGACTTGAAAAATAAAGGTATTTAAACTGCATAAACTAAATAAATATTTAGAAATTGTTTACCCTAATGTTTCCTGATATATATTATATTTTATATAGTGCTGCATATGACTAACTGACTAACTGTATTAATTAGTAATATCACTATTGGTTATACAGTACTAATAACGGTAAAATTAATCATATATTACTGCTAGTATGTGTTGGTATGATGCATTACTTTAAATGTTTAATGTTTTTCTTAGGGTAACACAAAAATACATACAGAAATCCACAGCACTAAATGTCACACCTAGATCATATAGTTATGATAAGGATCACCTTGGACAACTTTTACATTTAAAATAATAGAAAATTAAATTTTTGGCTATGCTATAAGGTAACCATGGCACCAGGGAGACAAAAGTGTCAAGTACATACATTTATATTATACAGAGTATTGTACATATTTAATATGATAATTTATGGAATGAGCTTAAATAATTTACATACAGTATACCCAAAACCTTAACAAAGTATTTCACTCCATATCGGTAAATATGTTTTAAAGTTAAGTAAATCTCTTGGTAAATCATGACAAATATTAAGATGTTAATAGCATATAACCTTTAATAATAAATGTATCACAAAAATATTTATACAAGAAATGAATTTGACCCATAATAACAACACAGTATACTTCATGTCAGGAAGATGCCAAATTATTCAACAAGTTTAATGAATTCCATATTAACCTGTCAAGATTACAAAATTGTTTATACTCTACTGTTTTTATACTCCTCTTAACAATAAATGCAAAGTAAGCATAAAAAACAGTTCTTTTTTCTCTCTCTTTGTTTTGAATTTTTCATGATGCTCATTAACAAATCACATGTTAAAAGATCATGTCTCATAAACATACTCCTACAAAGTAAGATGTCAGTGGTGACATTTTATTATATCTTTTTCTACAGTGGGTACATTGGGGTGGGGGTTATGTGTGTGATAGACTGAGTTTGATATACATGTAATTAAGTGATAGTCTTGTTAATACAATGGCTTAATGTCACAGAAACTGAAGTAAACAATGGCTACTAGAATAGATATTTACCTTGTATAAATTGGTTACCAGCAGCAGCCTGTGGAGGGGGTTCACCAGTCACATGAAGAATTACTGATGTAATAACTAACACATTTAAAATACACATCTTTTCATCTATCACTCAATGCCCTGAAAATATAAAAAATCATTAATATTCTGATTAAATTGACTCCTCAGTGTTTAATTGACATTTAAAAGTCATATTTAGATTGATGATTGTAATTGATGTATGATATAACTATGATTGATGTCTCATCAGCAATTTGCTACAAAAACAAGTTAATTAATCTCCAAGGATTAATCTAAGAACAAGTTGGTGTTTGTGTTTGTTTGAGATGTAAGAGTTAGTTTTATGGTTTACCTAGTACTGTGTGTACTCGGTGTCACAGACTCAGTAGGCTTTAGACAATCATTCTACTCCCCCAGTCACATTATACTAACACTTGGAGAACCAGTTGATACTCTGTCCTCTTAATGCTTAATGACAGGTGATGAAGTGATATCTCAAATTATAAAACTCTAATGCATTACCTGACTGGGGTTCAAACCCATGACTTCCCATTCTTGAGGTGGATGCTTTACCTCTGAGCCAGGAGGGGTAATGGGAATGCAAATTGAGAGAGGGGTAATGGGAATGCAGATTGAGGATATCTTGGAGATACAAAATTTTTAATAAAAAATTTCAAGAAAAGAGATAAATTTTCAAAATGAATACACAATTAGATTTTTGTGGAATATAAAAGCATAACTTGAACTTTTTTCACCTTAAACTTTGGATGACTCAAGCTCACACCAAGTAAGGGGAAAAACATAACAATATATACTATTGTACATAATAAAATCTAGCTTTTTTATATCCCTAGATTTCAGATTACAAATCATTAAAATACCATAAAACATCAGGAATTTTTTAACTGAAAATAAATCATTAAAAGATACATGAAGGATTATATCATTTCAGTGCTAAACATATCTTTTTCATTAGTTATATTTTGAAACTGTCAATTACCTGGAAAAAGAGATATTGTTGTGGTCCATTAAGAATTTTGATTTATAGTAAAAGTAGGTAGGATATATTGAATTTCATTTTAAAGTAGATCATTTAATTTTTAAAAAGATTGCTAATTCAAAGATGCCTGAGTTGTCAATGTCATGTAAGTGTCTCCACCGAGTATTCTTGATGGTCTCTAGTCAGACCATTAGGATAATGAATTCTGTGAAGGTAACCACAAACCAACTTTCATGAATTCTGGGGGGGGAGGGTGGGGGGTTCTCCACAGACCAAAAATGATAAATCATGTAAGTGTCTCCACCGAGTATTCTTGATGGTCTCTAGTCAGACCATTAGGATAATGAATTCTGTGAAGGTAACCACAAACCAACTTTCATGAATTCTGGGGGGGAGGTGGGGGGGGGGGGTGTGGGGGGGGGTTCTCCACAGACCAAAAATGATAAATCATGTAAGAGTCTTTATTGGAACAAACTGATAAAATATATGAGAGGGTCTCCACAGACACACACAGATTTATTTGTTTATGTACTACGCAATATGTCATAGAGTTTGGGCAATATAATTTTTTTGTGCTGATTATGGCTCTGGTGGAAACATATATATTGTATTATATTGTTATAGCAAGGGGGTACACTATATTTCATGGATATGGCTGATGAAATCCCATATTCCTTGATTATGGCTGATGTGAACCATATTTTGTGGTTATGACTTGTGGGACCCTACATTTGGTGCTACCACTCATATACATGTCATGCACCTATACAAAAAGTTAATATTGACAAATATATAATTTTTGCAATTTCCACATTATGTGCCTTGTCATGTTCCTATTTTGAGCCCCACTGCTACCATTTGTGCAAATCTGAAACTAAATGACCTAAGAATATTATACATGAAATAACTAAGCTATACCTCTAGTAAATTCATGGAATTTTAAAGTTTTTCACTATTTCCCCCCAAAGGGGAAATAAAACCATTTGTGCAAATCTAAAAAGCCTTCACCTGTGTATTGTGGTAACCAAGTTTCATCAAATGTGACCCAATGGTTTTGAAGAAGATTAAAATGGTTTATGCAAAACACATGACTGAGGATGCATGAACATGGATTGCAATAGCTCATCTGAGCTTTCAGTTCAGATCAGCTAAAAATAAAAATCCACCAACCTTCAGTGAGTAAAATGAGACTTTTTCACAATAGAATCTGTGTGAACAGGACTGAAACCTGGATGCTGAGAAGTGTTGAGATCTGTAAGCCAATGATTTTGATCACTTGGCCACAGAGGAAGGTACCAGTCACTTGGCCACAGAGGAAGGTACCAGTCTAACGGTTGAATGTTTTATTGCATATTCTTTGTTGCTCTTGTAATTATCAAGTACACTACATTTACATAGATGTTCATCTCCTTATACTAGATGTATAACTGCAGTATTACATAATGTGTTACATTTTTATAGAATGAATTAATGTATGGTATGACTATCGTGTTGTAATTTGTGACTTAATTGTGAGAGATCTGACAAGTGTTGTACAGATGTATTGATATCATAATTAGTA